>JAACYV020274853.1:0-10794 GCA_009936425.2 Chrysaora fuscescens | reverse complement strand
GCTTCTCAAAGTTTGCAATGCTAAGACTGAAGCAATGTGTTTTAGCTGGATCAAGTGGCACTTTTACTGTCTGCATTAATGGATCCATGATGTCATCAAGTTCCTTTCAGTCATTATGAACGTGCACTGGCTAAAATTATGTGTTATCCCTCATTACCAAACTGTCATCTTGGTGATTGCCCATACTGCCCTGGTAAAAAGCTATGAAGAAATCGATGTTGATGAAGTAGAGTTTAAGCAATGGCCATCTACTGCTCGCTCCAAAACTAGAAACTATGGTAGAGCCATTAGAAAATTTCGTGGAAGCTTTTCTTGAGAAACTTGAAAATCTTAAACGACATGATTTTATTGCGAAACAGCAATCCCAGTATCTTAGTAAGCGAAAGGAAGGTTTAGTTGAAAGGGAAGTTGTTGTGATAGGTGATTTCTCTGAAAATTTTTCTTTTGTTGTCCAAGATGAGGCACAGTCTTTCCACTGGAATAACAGTATAGCAACACTGCATCCATTTGGTTACTATTTCAGAAAGGGTGGAAAAGTTAACCATAGTAACTTATCAATAACTGTTATCAGATTGCCCTACTCATGACACTGTTGCAGTTCACCTTTTCTAGAGAGAGCTGATGAGACACCTTTCAGATAAATTTCAGGTGCTGAAAGCTTTGATCTATTTTTCTGATGGCTGTGCAGGCCAATACAAAAACCTGAATAATTTTTGTAAACTATGCATGCATGGACATGATTATGGAGTGCCTGCTAAATTGATTTTTTTGCAACAAGTCGTGGCAAGGGGCCCTTGGATGGCATTTGAGGCACTATCAAAAGAGAAGCGAGCAAGACAAGTCTTCAGTTACCTTACCATGATCAAATTTTGTCATCTCTGAAGCTTTTTCAATTTGCTGATTCCAATCTAAAAGGTATCAATGCTAAATTCCTTACTGCTGCCGGCTGGTATTCAGAAGATGAAATTCTTCGTGAGACATTTCAGTCTACTAAAACAATTACATGGTTTCCAATATTGCAATATTCTCTTCGTGTCTCAGATTTCAGTGGCAGTGAAGTAACCAGGGAAGTTTCAATAGTCAAAGCGGGTGTGGTCATATTGCGGGTGTGGTCATATTGAGCTCAGAAACATCACTGGCTAGCAGATCCTTAAGGAACAGATTACAGAAAGAGTAGTCTACTAAAAAAGAAATACTATGCACAAGACATATTTTACCAATGTCTAACTATCTTGCAGCAGCTTGTATACATAAAGAATATATGTACTGTATGAGTCATATACTAATTTTAGATCTTTCACGATAATACAGAGTTTTCTGAGACTGATTTTGCTTAGACCCATTTTCACCCCATCTTTGTATTTATGAGGTGTTTTAGTATGATTTGAACTCGTTGAAAAAAATATTTTTATGGAAATTGGACTTGCCGCTGGGCCTGGTCAGCCATTGAAAACCCAAATTATATCCCAGCCCCTGACCACGAGGGAAAAGCATTCATTTTACTGTAAATTCAGTTTAAGCATGCCAAGCGCTTTAATTTGACACCAATCCCATCTTTATAAGCCGAGTAAGAAGAAAGATATCAGATTTAGGTGTGGCGCGAGTAACGGCCTGTCTCGACAAATTTCAAAAGTTTGACCGGTCATAATTCCGAAACCTTTTAAGCTAGGAAGTTGAAATTATCACAACATATGTATCTTTACACCAGATTGCAAAATTTGAGCAAAATCGAAGATGTTCAAAATTTTGAAGTGGTTACACTGGAAATAGAATGTCCTGATTTTTTTTTAAATACAGTTCTGTGCAAACGATTGAAAATCTCTTTTAACTTCTTTATTGTTTCAATGTAACCCTTTATACCCTCAGATCTTTAGATTGTTGGTTTAGTCCTCTGCTAGTTCATCATTTTAAGATCATTTCATTTTTTGTTCTCAGTCATATACACAAGAGCACTGTGATGGACTTGCAGTGGAACAGGAATGGAAATTGGCTACTTACTGCCTCGCGTGATCACCTTATAAAGGTTTTCGATATTAGAGCTATGAAAGAGATTCAGACATTTAGAGGTCACAAAAAGGAAGCAACAGGTAACCTAGGACGTTAATGTCCTCTAACATTTTATTTAATTCAGTTTGGATGCAACTGAACAGTGTAAAGGTTAATTCTATCCACAACAGTTTCACTGAAGACATGCAATAACCTAAAACCACTATAGATCCAGTCAAGGTACATTCGCTCTAATATTCGTGGATCTTTCGGACATTTGACTTGAATTCGTTTGCCAAATCAAATAAAATAAAATCTTGACTCGGCCAATAGTATAATAGGCTTGGTTTGGCCTATTACCTTGAGTAGTAAATAGTGAAGAGCGAAGAAATATGCGTGCGACTCGTGTCGAGATTAGTAACTGACTGATAATAATAACGACTGATTAACATTATATGCAAAACGGAAGAAAAGTTACATGAATTAACATAAATTATAATAATCAATAATAAGGCTATTTAGTCCTACTACAATAGGTGTGGGGGGGGGGTGGTTCAGATGTTAATGGAATGAATTGAATACTCGCTTTCAGGTATTGTGTAGAGTGTTGTTTCCCATTTCTTCTTGCCAGCTGTCTAGTTAGGTGGTTGTCAAAATGGATGAATAGCATTATAAACCAATATGATTATTTGTTGTTACAAGTAGCCAATTACGAGGCTATGCGGACGTCCCATCATCTTATGATTGGAAGAAAAGCTGCGCTTGCTGGTTACAAAATTTAAATGAGTGTCCAGGAAAGTAATTTCCTTATCTGAATCAATACCCTGGCTAAACTGCATTTTTTGTTGCTTTATCCCTCTTTAAAACGATGGCTGAAATAAAACTGTTCTAAAATGGAAAGTACCGTTATAAGAAAGACTATGGCATGTCATATGTGCAGTTGAAAACGAAGTCCATTTCCTAATGGCATGACCTTAGAGATCAAAATTACAGATAAAAAATTGTATTTTATTAACCTCGTGATTTATATATTGATACATAGACAGTATTCATCCCCTTTCTTGGTTGACATATCGCTAGCTTTTCTATAGTTATGCTGTAACTGCTGTGTAGAGTGCAAGATACTTATTTTCGTCGTTTTGATTGTTTGGTTTTTAAGTAAGTTGTATTGTAAATTGGTTAAGAACCATCTCATGAGTCAAACAAATAACAATGACAAAGCCTGAATTTTATACTATCCTCCATTTTGATACTATCAAGGCACATGAAAATGAATCCTGGACCAGAAAGACTGTCTTAGAGAGATTCCACCTTGTTACTGTTCTGCAATACTATGGCTCTCCTCATCAATGATGTTTTCATGGTCGGTTATATAATTGTAGTCTCTCTCCTTATCAAAGCGTGTGTATAGCTAATACTATTTCATTTAATTCTTTCAGCTGTTGATTGGCATCCTATACACGAGTCATTGTTTGCCAGTGGTGGGTCAGATGGAGCAATCATGTTCTGGAATATGGGGTAGGAAGATAAACTTTTTGCTTTTCGTCCTAATATTTGCATTTTGATACTATGGTCGTCCATAGCTGTGAAATATTTGCATAACCTCTATTGGTCGAAATTCCTTTATTTCCGTCAATCGTATAGAGTTTTCTGTCTTCAATTTTAGTTTAATGTTACTTTTAGCTGTGATTAAAAGAGATTATATGTACTGTTATAATTTTCGAATGATTGATATTTTTAGGTTGATGAAAGAGCTTGGTTCAATGGATCACGCCCATGATGCGATGATATGGTCAGTAAGATGGCATCCGCTTGGACACATTCTCGCATCAGGATCAAATGATCACACATGGTAATCCTTAATTATTCACATCTTCAATTTCGTATGTCAAAAAGTTATTGGATTATGTTCGTAAATATTGCGAACTCTTGTCATTTATTAGTATTATGTTACTAAGATGTCGGTTGACGGTGTTCAAGGGCACTCCATACCAATCATTGAGGCTTTTTCCGATGCTCTATCTCAAAATAACAAAGTTGTTGAGCAGAAGCTGAAGATGTATATGTGATTTGGTCTTCCACACTTCTTTCAAAATTCATCGCCTAGTTGAATATTTATTGTTTTCCGGGAGTCTGTGATTTTCCCACGTCCGTACCCCAGGATTCCGAAATCACTTTGAAACGATATAGTTAAATCAGTTAAATAGCAGAAAAGCATGCATATTTACCCTAGTCCTTTTGCATGTTTCTTGCTCTTTTGCAGTAAATTTTGGACTCGAAATAGACCTGGTGACAAAATGAGAGATAAATACAATTTGAATACGAATCCCCTTGGTGATGATGATTATGGTCAGTTTGCTTCTTTATGTTTTCTACACTATTCTATGCTGAGTATCTTTATCAATTTATGTGTAATATTAATGTTTTGGCTTGTTGTATGCTGATTTCATAAATATTAACAAATTTTTTTAATAAAAAATTGGACGTTTTTAGGACCACATATTGAAACAAAGTTTAGATTTGTACTCTTCATCAAGTTGGAAAATAGAAAATAATTTTTTTTTACGAGTCGAATTTTCGTTAAGAAAAGTTGGTTTTTTGTGGATGTCATTATGCTGATCGTTACCTCTCTTACGCACACAATATCACCTCTAAACATAAGTATCATCAGCTTTTCAAACAATGTACTCCGTATTTGCGTTCTTAGAACTAAGAACTCCAGAGAGTGCAAATGCTTCTAAAACAAATTCACATATCCCGACCAGCCACCAGTGGATGTTCGAAATTTGATAAGCCTATTGAGAAGGTTAAATTCTCACGTGTTTTTTACTTATTTGCTTTTTTGTAAGGTACACCTCCGCCCTCTTGGTTTGACATATGATAATTCCTAATTTTTGAATGGTTATTATATTGAATACTGATATTGATATTGATATTGATACCCGATATTGAAGTTATAGCTTATTTCTTTATTTTTTTTTAGAGTACGATGTACCAGTAGCAAATGAAACATCAATTCACAATATATCAGATGTGTCAGCTGCATCAGCAGAGGCCTCTTTGCCTGGTTTATCCCTCTCCAAACATTCTCCTTCGACTGCAGAACCTGGTCCAACAGGTAAACTGCCATTATAGCATTGCCACATTCGTTCTTGCTCCTATTCTAAGCTGGCTTTGTTTGTTCACATTAGATTTTGGCCTGTTTAGTACTTGCGATAAGAAACACGCACCCTTTATTTTAGCACTCGTGTAAGCATACGCAATGCATTCTGATAGATGTAGCGAAGGATCAACATTTCGTTTTTGATGAATCGCAAACTCACAAAAGTGTTTAATTTATTTATGACAACACTGTTTTACGCAACGCAGTTATTGTGGATGAACCTCAACCAAAAATACCGCCCCACGATGTGCAGTTAATTTGATAGATGAAATACAATAGTTGATTTATATTACTGTATTCTTGGTATCGTATTAAATTTAACTCAAGCATAGTTTGTACATGCCGCATTAATACAGAAGCAGTCGATGAATTGATTTGCAATTGAACGAGTACTTGCATCGGTTTGTTAAAGTTTAACTACAAACCCAATAGAAAAGTCACTAAGTCATTGATTTTTTCTAGTTATCTTTGTTCTCAACTTGCTAGAGAAACCCATTCCGAATAAAATTCTAACTAATGTATTGAAAAGACCCAACACTGGGTAAGGTTGTTGTATTTGTTTGCCTGAGTCTAGGTCATTGGTTGTGAAAACAACAATACTAAAGCAATTCGAAACAAAGTGCTTTTTGGTTACGCAGATTCTTGAAGGCAAGATAGCTCTTAAAGCTTACAATGTCAAAGCTCATAAAGCTTGTACATCTAAATTTTAATTTTCTTTGAATCTACTTTCAAGGGGAAATAGTGTTTCACTTTCTTATTGGCTTGAAGGAAATTGTTATCATTTGTTTTGAAATGCTGTGAATTAGGAGCTAGTAACACTTCCTGAAGCAGCAAAATTTCTGTTTCATAAATCGTATTGTAAACCAGAAAATGACGATCAATGAATAAATAAGAGGAAAACGATTGACGATTATTTTGTACCAGGAATTCCAGGAATCGACATGGACTTCACACCAGCTGATAGTCTCAAGAAAGAACACGAGCCAAAGCTAAGTCAGTTACAAACAGCAAGAACCTCTGCATTCAAGCTGCCCAATATTCTCACTTCATCTAGTAAAAATATGGTAATATAGCACATTTTCCATTGGTATTTGTAAAACAGTATGAAAATTCCATTTCTTACTTACTTAAATCATGTCTTGCTTTCTCATTTAATTTAAACATATCTTATACAATATATCAGGATACCTCCAGCAGCCGTTAGTTGTCTGAAGACCGCGTACAGTGTGAAACTTGGTATTGCGAAACTCAAGCTTAATTTCTTTATCTTTTTTATGATATCCTGCTCCTCCATTGCTGTTTCAACACGTTTTGATTTGCCGGGACACACAGTAGCATCTATTGCCACCAAAAATTGCAGTAGCATTGTGCCACCAAAAAGACCGCATATAATGTGCAGACACCTATCTTGTCCATGCTTGTTTTGATAGCTGCACCTATCTGCAAAGTACAAAGGAACCCTTTTGAGAAGCGATTAAAATTCAAACTTGGTACTATTTCTCCTAATGGACTCCAGAAACAATTTTCGTTTCCGTAGGCATTTGAATTGCAAATATATCTTTTTCTCCTTCGAAGCGTCAAAGTCTTTTCGACGTTGTATTTTTCTCCTACTCAATCTTTCGATCTTTCGAACTCTTCCACTTAAATGCCCTTGCGTCTTATTTTTCTTTACAACTGAGAAAGGGTTATCCCCGATATGTTTAGAATATACTTCAAGCACTTAAAGCTTTTTTTAGGCAGTTTTATCTCTATTATTAACTTCGCCACACGTGCGTCGTTGAGGGTATTAAGCAAACATCCGCTACAGTTTAGAGACAATAAAGAGTTCTCTACACGACGTGATTTGACTTATGAATTCGCATACTAATCCATATCGCTAGAATACTGAAATGCTTTATGGCATACCCTATATCATTCGTATCTGTTACCATCGACCATGCTGTAATGATGTATGAATATTTTCAATATATTTTTCTGTGCTTGTTCAAAATAACTTGTCACTATTACTCCCTATTCATTTTATCGACCATGTCTATTTCTCTCTCCCATCTTAAATCTTTCCTTGCACCTTAATGTTTCCCAGAAAATGTTTATAAGATGAATTAATTAAACTGCTTCAGTATATTTTGTAACTGGCTTTAACTCTGTCAACTTCATACTTGCTATTAGTTTCTTGCAAACGTTTTCAAATTATTTAGCAAAAACTACAAAACTTTTTTCGAACTTTCTTCGAAGAATAATAACAATAACAATAATGATAATCTGTTCCTTACCCGTCTGGTCGTATGAGCACGGTCGATGTCGATGTCACAAATCCTCCATTTCCTTCTATCTGATGTTTTCCTGCTTGCCTCTACTGCTATACCCGTCCATCCTTCGATGTTGCTCACCCAGTTATTTCGCGTTGTTCCTTGTTTCCGTTTGCCGTCAACCTATCCTTGCAGTATTGCATGGGAGAGTGTGTCATTGTGCCTGCAGACATGCCCAAGCAATCGTAGCTTTCTTTTCTTCACAATTGTCATTATATCTTCTGGCTAGCCGATTTCTCTTTTTATCGTTCCCATACTAAACCGTTTCTGTCCTGGTCTTTGTATGGGATTTTCAACAGTCTTCTGTATTCCTTCATCTCAAAACCTGCTAATTTTCTTTCGCTAGCAGCTGTAATAGTCCTTGTCTCCGACCTATAAAATTCTTTTACTCTGGAAAAAATTGCCCTGAATGTTATTAGACCTTGTGGTTGTGGCGGGTTTTATTGTAATTCATATATTTGTCTTAAACTTCCCGAGCGTGGTCTCGTTGACTCCGCTTTGACATCGTTGGAAAACAGGAAAAGGGATTTCTCGCTATTTATTCATTTTGCTTTTTTTTAGACTGATAAATTGAGGGCTCCTTCCTTTGCACCTAAAGTGGTGAGCACATTTAAGATGCCAAAAGCCGAGGAGGTCCGAGCAATACTTGAGGGAAAACCTATTGGTAGTAAAGGTATGTGTTGTTGATAGGGAACTTCATAACAAAATCACTTCTTAAACCCATAATGTTTCAATGCTTTTTGTGAAGATTAATTCTTATGTTATATGTCTTAAGCATATCATTCAAGCATGCTAGCCGACCTAGGGGACGACCAACCAATAATTTTTAGACCAACTGGTAACCGAGACCGGTCTAAGTCTTAAAGATCTGCCGACCGCAACGGAGGTTCGAGAAGTATGGCGAAGAATTGTCAGACGTGCCGGATCTAGGTCGCGGCGATGATCATGACGATATCACATAAGAATTAAGAATTAATAAGCAATTGCTCTACCTCTACCTTTAGCATCTCGAATCTCAAATCGATATTATAAACTGACCAACAAGAGATTCAATTAAAATATGTTTCCATGCTTAGAACTAACCTGTATATCGCAAAGAACCAATATGCATGGATTCTAGATCAAATATTTTCATTTAATTGATAATTGATTTTGATGTGACTTTTAAGATTGTATTTTGGGAGCATTTAAGGATGACGTATTATCTCTTGAATTTTCAGGGGAGCCTGGACAGCAGCCCGGTTTCGGTGGCCGTGGCCTATTACCGACTCCCAGCAAGGACTCACAGGTGCATCCTTCAACCAACATGAAAGGAATTTTTGATCCGTTTGAAATCGAGCCTGGATTTGTGATTGAAGCAGAGGGCGTTTGGTTAGATGAGAAAATGGCAGCTTGCGAAGAAGAAAAATCGCATGTGGACATGCAGTCACGGAAGAGGGCAAGAAGGCCGAATTTTCAGTTTCATGGAAATGATGAATTTATCAACCAGGAAAATAGTCCATTCCAAGAGGATGGTGGTCCCAGGAGACCGCCCCATCATACAAGAACTGGTTTACAAGAAGGTAATCTTCCTTCGGATGGAGATCGTCAGTATCCTCCTTCAGGGTGGAGAGAGCCACCGGAAAAACGCCGTCTTTTGCAGGAGCCGCCAGGATTTCATCCCCTCGACGGAAACTCTGCTTCAGGCCCGTCAGGTGCTCATCGAAACGAAGATCATATGGATTATAGGGCGCCGTTTCCTCCAAACCGAGGCAGGCCTAAACATGCAGGCAGCACTAACTTTGAGAACTGGTCTGCAAGAGAAGGTCCTATGGGCAATGAAAATCACCCCTTCCCTGAGCAGCGAGACCATCAGGAAAACGCACCAGGCCCTGGGCCTAACCGAAATGGATCTCCAAAAGGCGAAGCTCATTGGAATGAACAAATAGACCATGAAATACATAATCACCCAGGTTTTTCGACAGTGAGGGGCAGGGGGAGAGGAAAGATGAATCATTCAATGCAGCGACAAGGGCCGCAATTTGCACGTGGAGATGCCAATAGCAGTATCCGTCCCCCCTTCCATGATCCACCATTTGGTAAGAGAACTCCTATAGAGCCTAAAATCAGGTTGCCTTGGAGAGGCAGAGGGTCTGGTCATTTCGACGGGAATGCCCATGATAATATCCCGCCTCAAAGCAACTCTCCCAGTAATGAATGGGATGGTGCAAACTATCTACCTGGTCAACGCCGAGGTCCACATCCTCTGCTTAGGAGAGGAAGAGGAGCAGGAATGATTGGTGCACGGAGACCATCATCTCTTGAAGGCAGAGCGCCTGCACCCTTAGCAGCAACCCCCAAATCTGCGCAGGGCAACATCCCATCTCCCAATGAGAAACCAGTGACTATTCAAAGTGAAAGCACAAATAGCTGGAGAGAAGGCCCAAAACTTAAAGGCCTTATGGATGAAACTATAAATCATGCCAGTGAACAAGAACATTGGCAGGTCGACAATGTTGTGAAAGGAACGTAGTAGTTTTAACGTTCTTCGTTGTTTTACTTGTACTTCCAATAAGAACTTTTGTTTATCATGGAATAAGCTAAAGGACTGTAAAGCTATTGTACTGTATGAGACATGATTTTATCAAAACACACCAGATAATGCGCTCTGTTATCGAGTATTGTAATGTAGTCGAGAAATTTTGGTTATTTGAATTTGTATCTTTGCACTCGGCAAAACATTTCTTTTTTTCACACCTAAATCTGGATAAGGTTGCTAAACTAAAATTGTAGTCAAGTTTCTGGAAATATGTTATTATCCATTCTCTTATGCTTCTCGCAATATGGCTACGGATGTTGATGGTGATGCATTTGCGATATCATACGATATAGGCCTAAGGAAGATGATTTAATGCTATGAAACTGTGTGATAATACAGTACTACAATTAAAATACGGTAAAACTAAATAGCTAATAATATACTGTTTAATATTTTACTAAACATTCAACAATACTTTACAATACTTCCTATACTCTAATACTATTACACAATTTAAGTTCTTTATTTTACAAAACTATACTGTGCTATTCTATTCTATAGTATACGATACTTATACTTTCCTCTACTCTACCAAACTAAACCGTACAATACATAACCATATAATGCTGTTCTTTAAAATTCTTTATAGTGTGCTACCCTATGCTTTTCTATATTATAGTAAACGATAATTTTCTATTGTCTATACCTTACTAAACGATACCGTAAAACACTTTGCTAAATTATCCTTTGCTTTTAAGAACATGCCATGTGTTGTTGGGAATGATGAATGCACGTGGCTTGTCTACCGTTAATGATAT
>JAACYV020274742.1:0-15443 GCA_009936425.2 Chrysaora fuscescens | reverse complement strand
GCTCATTTGATCACCCTCGATTTTGAGGCATTTTGAGCTATTTTGCCTTATTATAGGCTTACCTTTTTGCCCAAAATTGGGCTCATTTGATCAACCTCGATATTGAGGCATTTTGAGCTATTTTGCCTTATTATAGGCTTACCTTTTTGCCCAAAATTGGCACATTTGATCACCCTCGATTTTGAGGCATTTTGAGCTATTTTGCCTTATTATAGGCTTACCTTTTTGCCCAAAAATGGGCTCATTTGAGCACCCTCGATTTTAAGTCATTTTGAGCTATTTTGCCTTATAATAGGCTTACCTTTTTGCCCAAAATGGGCTCATTTTAGCACCCTCGATTTTAAGGCATTATGAGCTATTTTGCCTTACTATAGGCTTACCTTTTTGCCCAAAAATAGGCTCATTTGAGCACCCTCGATTTTAAGTCATTTTGAGCTATTTGCCTTATTAGAGGCTTACCTTTTTGCCCAAAATTGGCTCATTTGATCACCCTCGATTTTGAGGCATTTTGATCTATTTTGCCTTATTATAGGCTTAATTTTTTGACCAAAATGAGCTCATTTGAGCACCCTCGATATTGAGTCATCTAAAAAGAGTTGTAATAGGTAACTTGGTAAAATGTGTGTAAAAACCTTGTTTCCACGAAGTTCTGTCCTTTGTGAGATGCAGGATGTTGTTAAAAAAGAACTGACATTCGCAACGAATAAAGAGACTCCAACAATGCCAAGAATTATCCAAATTACAGCTAAGATCTGCCCAGGCTTCGTTCTGGGATATATATCACCATATCTTCAATAAAGAACAAATACCTTATTAAACAACGAAATAATGCCTGAAAAAGCCAATTTGATAATGGATGTACTGTATTAAATGCGCATTTACTCATTGTAGAATTATCATAAGAAAATCCCAGTTTTTGCATCTACTATCTTTATTCAACTCAATATAACTTATACAGCTACCGGTGATTTTCAAATCCCCAAAAAGACGCTTGTTGTGCGAATTTTCAAGCTGTATCTTGATTTTCAATATCAGGATGTGTCAAATATTCTAATATTCTATCAATAATTCGTTTCATAGACACTTTAAAGTGTTCAATCAGAAATCACTAAGCAGTATTGCAAATGATTCTAAATAAAATGCTAAAATTGGACGATTCAAAGCATCCATCAAACGCGAATAACCAAACAATAAATCTCCATCAGGAATAAATGGATAAAATAGGAAGCAAGAAAAACAAATTCTTTAAAATTAAATTGGTAGTACATCATGCCTACCCAACAGTGGTCATTGATATAAAGGCCCACCAGATTCCATCTTGTGCCCGGCCAAGCATTGATAATCCAAATTTTGATGTGTCCTGGTACTCCTAAAATAAGGCAAAAAGAGACTTGAAATGCGGGTATGATCTAGAAATCCGGGTTATACTGTATAAATATATGCGTTCTTTACGCTCTGTTAAGCCTTGTTTCCATATAAACGCGAGATTTGTCAGTAATGCTAGGATCGCGAGATTTTGATCAAAAAAAGCAGTTTCCATTAAAAAAAAACCATTGACACAACGATTGCCACCATCGCAGAGATTTTTCTATCTTAATCGCAAGGATTGTCGGTGTCGCATCGATCGCAACAGATTTGAAAAATTAGTTCTTTCATATGGACGCAAGGATCGTCGGGATTTCAATCAAGCGGCATTGAAGCAAGGATCGCCACCATAAAAGAGAAATAATCATTTTTATCTCAAACACAAGGATCATTGTTGTCTCAACGATCGCAACTGATTTGAAAAATTAGTTTTCATATTGACGCAAGGATTGCCTAGATTTCAATCAAGCGGGTTCCATTAAAAAAAAACCATTGAAGCAAGGATCGCCACCATCAAAGAGAAAGAAACATTTTTATCTCAAACACAAGGATCATTGTTCTCGCAACGGTCGCAACTGATTTGAAAAAGTAGTTTCCATTAAGACGCAAGGATCGCATGATGCAATTTTCAGCGATCCTTGCGTCTATATGGAAACCAGGCTTTGGGTTCTTTCCTTGTTGCATATCAACTTTTGAAGCGTGGTTTCAGAGCATAGCAATTCAATTCAATAGTTTTTCTTCCCTTCAATAACTTTATGCCACTGCACAGAAATCAATTTGTTATGAACAGGAGCAAGAAAGACGATCGCTGATTAGTTAATATTGCCAGCAATGCAACTCAGGGCAAAAACTACTATTTTCATATGATTCACTCACCAATATCCAGAATAATGTTCCAGCAATCAGAGCCAAAACAATGGTTAAGATTAGAACTGGAAACGAGGCAGCGATGACATACACGAGTGATTCTCCAGCTGACATGGGCGACGCAGTATAAAAGGCGATTCCAGGTGAGTCAACTAAAATAAAAAATATCAGCAAACAACATTATAATAATAATACCATTTTCCATTTCAAAGCAATAACTATAGTAACAAAATTGAAATATTACCCATCTTAAAGTGGACTTTTTCGGAGTTTGTACTGATGGAAAAGGCTTTGATAGTAAGTAAGGATGACGTTTACCAAATGTCTTTTGTCGTTTTTCAGTTATGGCCGTGAAAATAAAAATAAACCTAAAAAGGGCCTGGAACAAAGCCTGGCACAAGCTCAGAAATTTAGACATTCAAATAGTACATCAAACGTTAGAAGGCACCCATAAACCACATAAAAAGCCAATCCCGGGCTCGATTACGAAGATATAGTACAACTATGACTCTATATACCATGGTCTGTTCCTTCTAAAACGTTTTGATGACTCAACCATTAAATCTCGCATATTGAGGCATTAGCTAGCAGGTGTACAGCATAAATGGTATGCTAATTTTTGCTTGGCTTAAATGTTCTAATTTATCACCAGAGCTAAGTGAATCACTGTGTCATTCAAATTGATTCAATTTGAAACTTAACTGGACGAAGGAACACAATCTTCGACAACACACTAAACACAATCTAAGATATAATCAGCTATAAATATTTAAAAAGTTCCTTTTTGCTCAAGGAAGAACTAAAGATTAAAGATACCTGACAATGGGAATTTTAATGATTTTCAAAAATACGGGAAGCAAATAATCTTACCAAACGGAATGAAGGGAAAGCTTAGGAACTTGTCTTTTCCTGTCTTCACAATCATGGGCAACACAAAATCAGCAGTACCGTTTCCCAAGTGCTCCACAGCCTCGTTTCTGCTTTTTAGAGCGTAAGGAAATGTGACATTAACGGGTCCTTGGCAGCAGGAATTCACCATCCGCTTGATTATTTTGGGAAATATACCAATAATTTCGCTTCTGTTTTCATAAATATATGGTGGATAGTCCCACCATGCTACAGTGTAAACTTCTTTCCGACATCTTTCCCTATGTGCATGTGCGCCTAGAAAGATAAGTAAATAAGAATTCTATACTATTTGTTCATGAGTTCCAAAGGCAGAATTCTGCAATCTTCAGCCAAACATTGTCAAACGCACCTGTCCTTCATTAGGTGCTTTTAGTTTACAGCCCATTGGAGCTATTTGCCAAAATATGGCATCAGATATTTCAAAGAATCCTTGAACTTATTCCAGTACTAAGCTTTCGAATTAAGAAGGAATGTAGCGGTATTATGCATGAATCTTTGTAAGACGTAGCTAAATCATTGAGAGAGTAGATTTAGGTATTTTGGATAGAATTGCAAGCATACAAAGTCAACATTAAAAGAAATGATAACGAGAAAAAGAAGAGAGGGGAGAAATTAAGCTTACATATATATAAAATATTTTGATTCCCCTTCTTGCTTTGGCGTAAAATGGCGATAGCATGCGTTTCACAATGGTCGATTAATTAACGCATGAGGGGTGCAAAATAAGGAGGGGCTATGGAATATTACATGCCCCTGTTTTGTGTCAAAAGATCTGATTTATGTAAACCAAAGCAACGTTAGCATTACGTATTAACATTAACCCTGTACTTTGTAAGTCGTTGCAATGGTGTAGGTTGCCAGAAAGGTCTTTTTTAGTCCCTAAAACATAGGAAAAATGTGTATTTGACCTATGTTTTAGACCTATAGAAAATCGTTTTTCATATCAGCTAATTAACTATATGGGTTCTATGTTTTATCACGAGTATCATACATGCAAGTAAATTGGCAATTCAAAAATGTAAACAAACGAATTGGTGAATGAAAGATAGCTTATGTAAGTTTCTGTCTCTCTGTAAAAAATTGAGTACTTGAAGCAAATGGGGTGTCACTTATTACGGTGTTTCGATGCAAGAACTAGCAAGTAATTACCGTTTTGCTAACGAGACAAAGATCTTCTGGGTTGCATGAAATTGAGGGAGGTCCAAGCAAGGGCAATAACTGACGTTTGATGAATTCAGGCCATGGTCTTAAACAATTTTGGGTAGCCTGTAAAATTACTCAATAACCATTTTAGTTTTTAGATTAGTCTTTTGCTAGCTGGGTAATGGGTGTTGTTTTTTTGTGGTAGCTCAGGTTAGCACAGTCCAGCGCCCAAAAGTTCCCTAGCAATTTGGCTGTCAGGCCCTAGTTGCTTAATAACTGGTTTCTTATTAAAAAAAGTAAAGGGAAGTTGCAATTTTCTTGAACAAGCAAAACGGTGAATAGTGAACGTCTAAAACAATGAAAGTGTGTAAAATTACAAAATGGATTAAAAACATTTTGAGGTTTAAAACATTTATTATTTGTTAATGTTAATGGCTGAATTTCAAATGATGTAATCTTTTTCATTGAGATTTTTCACTCTTCAAAGAGAAAGCAAAGCAAATAAGGCTACGAAATGGCATCGACAGGTGTTTTGAGGGGAAATAAACATACTTAACAACTTTCAGTTTTGATTGTGGCAACTTATTCAACAATTAACACTATTGGCAGATACAATAAAGCATTGACCTTGCAAAACTGTAATTTTCATGATAAATAATTTTTAATATTTGAAATTAATTAAAAACATTCAGTCAAATTGTAAGACGAGACGAAAATCCTTGATTCTGGGGTCATGTAACTTTGATCGGCTAGATCATCTTGCTAGACCTAACACCGAATTTTCGAATAATTCGGTATAGTTTTTGTACATAAAGTGAGTTTTAGAGGAATAAAAAGTTACCCAAAAATCATAGTAGCTAAGCCATATTAAAAAAGGCAGCTTTTCCTCATGCATTTAATTGCAAATTATATTATAAATATAATAGACTCTATAATGTGAAATAATTTTGAGTTTTTAGAGAAATAGAAAGGTAGGCCCAAAAATCATAGGTAACCACATTAAAAAAAAAGAAATTTGTTAAGCAATTCATAAGGCCGAAAATAGTTTCTTCAAAACAAACTGCGTAATATCTGGATTGGTGTAATTTTTGCATGTTTTAATGTGTGAAATGGAAAAAGGGTGTGAATGAGTATATGAAGATGAGGCTTTTGAATGATAAAGCGACATTTGAACGCTACGAGCAAACAAATAAATACATACAATTCTAAGAAATGTTTATAAGAAACTATAAGAAATATTTATGAAAGTACTTATGGCTAAAGGGAGACTCCGTCGATATTTTGAAACCGAAGTGTTGTTTTGTGAAAGAAAGACGTGCTTTCGGTTGCTTTGAATCGGTAAGAATTATTGGTTAGATACATCGTCATACTGTACTAGGGTAGCTATATCAGGAAATATGAGACCTTTTTAAGCCGCAAATAAGTAGCTATTTCAAAAGCAAGGAATTGTTAATCAGCTGGGGTTAATGCTTTCTATTAGATTTATCAAAATAAAATTATCAAAATAAAATCAATTTTCCAAAAAAATTTCAACTTACCAATACTGGTGAATATAAGCAGGAAAATAGCAACAGCCAGGGTCTTTGCTGTCATGTTTCTCATTTTCTCAGATGAATGGGGCTTGACGATTCATTGCAATTCTTTTCAAGCAACAGATCCTCTTAGCGTCCGTTCCAAATCCAACTAGCAACTGTAAATTCAGCTCCAAAGTCTGATATATCTGATCCTGGCTGTTCTCAGACAAAAGAAATTCGTTCAGTGCTGAGAATTATCCCAGTTGATTCTAAGGTTTACAAACACCTGCCTTGGAACTATCTGTCCTTTATCTCCATTCGTTTAACAAGGAAATTTAACCAAGAGGAATCGGGGTTTTAAGAACCTTTCTCACTACAAAATAAAACATATTGTTCTGGTTGAATGCATGAAAATGTTTTTAAAATCAAAATTTTCAGGTGCCTTATTAAGTATTAATAGAAGTGACGTAACAGCAGCCACTTCCCGCATTTATCTACCATGACATGCTCTTTGATAGTCGATAAGGAAACGCTCCAATTCATAGGAGAGAACACCAGAGCATCGTGAACAATGATAAGAAGCGGGGGTGGCTTTAGGTGCTGCAGCCTCCCTGAGTCGAGAAAACCAAAGTTATACTGTACGTTCTTATCAATTATTGAATCCTATGCATTCTATTGTCTTAAAGGCAGTCATATTTAGATAGGACCATTCCAACATGCATAAATTCGCCCTTTTTTAGATGGTTTGCCTCATACCTTTCTTGCTACTAACGATGCCAATGATGTTCTATTGCATTTCAAATACCCCACCCCTTGATTCAATTTTTGGGCAACTGACCAGCTTCTGTTTTACCAACATTGCATCGAGGGGAGGTGTGCTTCAATAAAGAGGATATTTCGAATAAATTCAAAATTGTTCCAGGCTTTGGCAAGGATTGTGTATATCCATCTGGGTACCAAAAAACGCAAAAGAGCTTTCGTCGCAGGATTGATTTTTACCACCACAAAACCTAGGGAATGTTCAGAAATGAGGAGATTTAGCATGCAGCTACAGTTGGTTGTACGATTATAAATCAAGCAACTTTACCTGTTGGTTTGTTGCACTTTTTGAAGAAGCAGGTATCGGAAACTCATTGTTCACACATCTTTTCAAGAAGAACCGATCAACAGCTGTGTCAAGAATGAGACCCAAGACAGCTTTTAGAACGATATGGTAGGTATATTCCTCAGCACTGACTGCATATAGGCAAGGTAGGAGTTATTGATGAGAGAGGGCCAAAGATCTCAGTCATAATGTTTGCAAACACAACAGCAGCGTACACAAAACAGTCACCTTCAATGTTTACAAAGCAAATCGCTTTTTCAATCAGATCTGTTCTATCGATTCAGCAAGGGGCAGCAATAGGAACATTAGACAAATTGCAAACAAAACTATTTTTTAATTGGAGTTATCAAATACGAACAAGCAAAACCAATGAATAATGATCTAAGACTTTAATTGGATTTATCAGACATTAGCATTTTGAACTATTCCCTGAATAAATCCGTAAAGAAACCATGCATACAGACCTAATTTGGCTGTTTGTTTTGTTAAGTTAAAGAGATAATATTTTTAAAGTTGTGATTGTATTTGGTGTTCGTGGAATGATGATTTATAAAACATGAGATTCACACAAAATTCAATATAATAATATGTCTAAGAAGTAATAATCCTTCAAACATAAGTCAAGGCCTTTTGTAAATCTATTAAGGAAGGTGCGTTCATATGGTACAACAGAATCTCTCCAAAACTCGATTACTGCACATATTCATACAAGAGGTGGAAAATTGTTGGGGTTTACCTGTTTTTACAAACTTAACCAGGATTCGGCAAACTTATTGCCCGAATAGCCATTCATCTTAAAATCTTCTCAGTGCGAGGGGGGGGGGCTACATGTCCATTATCTCTTATGGCTGCTACACCTAGCTACTGTACATGAACCAAAAAAATTCGCATTAACGTTGAGGGTTGTTGACTGATCGAATTTCAACCGGTTTCAATTGTAGCTTTTTGTTGCGACAAGTACGACTTGCGCTGAAAATCATTCTCGATCATCTACAGGGTAGGGAGATAATGTGAAGGTTTCTGCAAATATGACAAAGAGAACTTGCTGGGTTTACTTTTACGCACTGCTGGGTTTTACTTTTGCGTTTTCACCTGTCCAAGTTCAAAAATTAGCGGTTATCTTTTCGTTAAATCTGAACAGCGATTTCTTTGCGTTCAATAGCAAGTTGTCGGACTTATTGATCACTGCATGTGCACAAACTAAGGTGTTGCAAAGAAAGGTACTTTTGCACTGTCGAAATGACCTGTGCTGATAGTGACTAGCCAATTTGACAGCTGAGTTTTCACCGTTTAGCGCAGAGCCACAAAATTAGTAAATAACGATTAAGGACAAGTCGTACAGTGATCGAAGAGCATTAGACCTGCCATCACTCCAATAAACAAGAAAACGTGGAGATATGATTTTACATTTGAACTATTTACCGTGTTTATGGATACTGATCCGTCCTTGCTCTTCCAATTGAATCAAATCAATACAAGAGGACACGAACTAAAGCTATTCAAGAAAAGGTGAAAAACATTATGCACGCAACGAGTCATTGATGCCTAGAACCATTTATCAAGCGAAGTCATAAACTCTTCGACAGTGCAATAATTTGAACGAGCATATGATCGACTAAAACACGTAGACAGATTCTCGTACACGAATTAGTCGTGTGTGATAGATCGTAACAGGGCTTTATAGGTCTCATGACCTTCCACTCACTTATACTATTACTATTATTATCACTGTATAACGAAAACACAATAGCAGTATATTGAAGTCCCCCACCCCCTGGTTTAGGGAACAAAGGAATATACACCATTTTCTATAGTAGGGATATGGGGGGCATTTAGGACATTTGGGAGCATAGAACATTATAGCTAAATGACTTGGTGACATTTTGGTTTTCGGGAAACAAGGATATGCCATTGAAATTGTTCAGGAAACTTATTCATAATTCATTGAAAGAACAATAGCCTACAACAGCTTGAATGTGTCTACGATAGAAGCAGTTACTATCCGATCAAAAAATGAATAAAAAATTCCGAAGAGGTACGTCAATTGGATTACCCCTAAATTTTTCTACTGGGCACTAATTTGTGGCCCCGCAGTGAAATACAGAAGTAATGTTATTAAAATTTTCTACAGCGCGGTAGGTTACTAGGGGAACGTAAATGATTGCGTATGAAACGGTAAGATTACGGACCCACGTAAACAGCGCCTAATGAAAAAAACTGGTTCTATGTGGGAACGGTATGGTTACGTACTCGTTTAAACAGCGCCTTATTACACACATTTGAGAATTAACAATTTGGAAAGGAAAACATCTGATCGTCGATCCGGCTGTCACGTGATTCAAACTAGCTTTGGAAACGAGGTTGCAGTTTGAGGAACCTAATTTCGATGATTTTTGTGACTTGCGAAAACCAGGCTCGCGACTGACGCATCGAGTCTATTCGAGTGGATCTCTTCTTAAACAGTAAGACGGATAGAAAAAATGGATACAAACGATTATCTATTGAAACTTCTAACCCAAATAAACAAAAACCACGATTATCAAATCTAATTGCCAATTCATAACATTGCAGGCTGGTATCTGATGTTTTGTAAATAGGCGGACGGTTGATTCATGCTCAATGAATACCCTTTATGAAACACCTGCCATCATTTCAATAATAAGAGCATTATTTCCACCAAAACAATTCTACCAGCTATAGGTTAATCATAATACAGCTATCTAAATATCAAAAAAGGTCAACGCGATTTTGAAATGAGATTTGCTGCTTCTCTTTATGGAGAACCAAATTTGGAAAACATGAGGAAAAAACAAAAAACAAAGGAACAAATTTTAAATACAATGGCAATAAACATAATTTTGACCCATATTGATAAGACTGATGTGGGGGCCATAACAAAATTAAAGTGATTATTAGGCCTTTTAAAGTACAGAGCAAAAATGATTTAGATTGAGCATATCCGGTTCAGCTAACTACTCTTTGAACCAGTTGTCTAGTCAAGAGGATATACCTATACAGCATCCACCTTCTCTGATATGGTTATCCCAACAGAACAATTTTAAATTTTTCCCGTGCTTATCCCAGGGAATTGGGAATTATGAACTTGATTGATTTGATATTTCCATAAAATCTTGTTGAACACAAAAAGTCAGTAAGGCAATTTCTTTTTGATGAAAATCTCAAAGAAAAGCACAAAAATGAAAATGAACAACCCCCAACATAGGAATTGACTCAACATTTAAACTTATTCATAAATTTTCAGGTTCTGGTTCGAGTTATTTGGGGTTGATTCCTTGCTTTACCTGTGAATATGATGCCTTTCTTGGTTCAATATGTTTCACCTTCATGGTATAGACATTTTTGTTGAATCTTTATCATCTTCTGTTGTCACTGGGTTATTCTTCCAGTATTCACTCATAGTGATTTTGTGGGGTACAATATCTAAATTATGCAAAAAATACATGAGGGTCTACAGGTAGCATAAAGGGAGAAGTTGAAGGTAACAAGATATTTTTTAGAAAGTGGGGATGCTTTTTCATTATTGCCTACGGTGAAGTCAGGTGTAAACAGGAAAATTTCTTTGACAGCCAATTTCTCCAGAGTTGTGTCAACATAACAGCTAATTCTTCATTGCAAATAAACAGGTTGGGTAAAAATAATCTTGATGATGAGGATAACATAAAAAATCTCATTTTAATTGTAATTTACCATTGAAATTGGATTTTTCTTTAACATGCAGGTCACAAAATTGCCAGATTTTAAGTATCTTACAAATAATCAAGTGCAAATCAAAACAAATTTGCTTGTGATAGCTTACCTCCTAAAAAATCTAATGAATCATTTGACTCTACAGATGATGCTAAAAATAAGAAAAAAGGTTCAACAAAGTAAAACTTTCCTATCAACATTACAAATTAGATGCAGCTGGTGCTTAGAATATATGCCATATCCTAATATTGCATCTATATACACAAACAATAAATAATTAGGATCCTTTAACACTACCAAGAAAATGTTTTTGTGAGTTTGGTCAAGGCCAAAGCTTTAACACCTAGATTCATTGGTTTATGAAAACAGGCATGCTTTTATATGGCTCCTTTACAGGAAGGCAGTGAGAAATTATGCTCGATTGGGTGTCTCATCTAAACAAGATTATAAATATCTCATGAAATTACTATTATTTAATTTAAAATCCAAGCAGATGCCTAACCCAGCATCTTGCAACATCTTTGTAGATCAGCTTAAAAGCTGTTTTGGCTACTGTTGCTTGCAAAATGTATAATTGTTGTACTGTCACTTGGGACTATAGCTAAGGGGTTATTCTATCCTTTGTTTTCATTACCCAGTTGCATCGCATTCCATGCTGCTAGCATGCAGATGAAATGTTAATTTTAATAGCTATAAAAGTAGCAGTAGTTGGTTGTAATGTTAGTACAGCTCAGTGCAGCTCGCTCTCACTCTTGTGATGTACACCGAGCTTTCTGTTTGCTTGTTATTGCTTGTTAGCTATGAGGACTAACAAATTGTAAGTATTTGAAAAGCTCCAATTTCATGCATTAAAATATTTGGTAAAGGGCATGTTTGTTGCTAGCAATTATACTAAGTTATTAATAGTTCTATTTATGAATATATTTCTTTTTTCAACAGTGAACCCCATTTCAAATGAGCATGAGCAATTTTGTTGTTTTTTAATTCTGGACCTTGCTTTCGTCTTTGTGAGTGAGTTAAAAGCCCTGTGGCGTTAGTTTGGTATTCTGTGCAAAATTAATATGGAAAAAAGGAAATTGAAGAATATAAAGATAAGTACCCAGTCCTTGATAGTTTAGTTCATTCATGCCATTTCCACTTTTGAAGCCTTGTTCGGCAAAATATTGGGCAAAAAGTTCCTATATAGAATAGAAGATGTAAAAATGTCAATGAAGAATTGCTTCAAGAGTGTTTTAAAAGAATCAAGACTTGTGATCTTTTTGTTCAGAGATAGCTCTTTATTGTCTACGTAGAAGAAATCATTTTTCTGCTCTAGCCTTAGCATTTTTAGGCCTACATAGCGCACATACTGCTTGTAAATGCAATAAAGAAACTTACAGCTGATCTCGCAATTAGAAAGTAGCCTTCTTGGCTGACGTTTCCAATTTCAGGGCTACTTTTCATTATCATCTTTATTCTTGCTAAAGGAAGCTGCAAAAGTTTTCCGTCTACATTCTTAGGGGATTCTTCAACCATCTTTAGGCCTACTTTTGATATAATGATTCAATTCAATGCGATGCCTCGTCTTTTCGGAAAGACTTTGGAACGAGGCAGAGAAAAGGCGGGAAGGGAAAGGGAAAAATTTATTCAGAAAGGAAAAAAATTAAAAACATATTTATGAAGAAGAAAGAAAACCAGCTTTCTTGGCCTTTCTGTTGCTTAATTACTAAACATGTCATATTTCACTCCTGCATCGATGAATCTGAAAAGGGTAATGCCTCTTTGCCTCTTTGTCTTTACGTTTAGTTAATAGGAATAAAACCATTATAAATTGTTGTCGATTTTCGCGCAACAGAAAAGTAGCACAATTCTCGCTTGAAACAGGAAAACGTTTGCAAAAATGTTTGACAGCAACACATCAACATTATCCCTTTGTACAAAATCGACATGTTTATGATTATTTTATTACCAGTATATTACACTTTTTCTAATTCGTTTTGTCCCTTTAAATATTCTTCTGCTTTTTGGAGCGTCAAAGTACTGTACAGGAAATGGAATGAAGGAATATACTAGCGCCAGGCTGCCTCATCCCTCGTTCAAAGTATATTAAATATCGGTACTCCAGAATCTTCAGAACATGCGGAGTTGTGTGTTCACCCTTTTGCAACATTCTCTATCTTCATCAGGTTAAGTTTCAAAATGGCTTGCTCCATATGACGCTTTCCCTTAAACATCTAACTTGTCTGTGACAGACACGTTGCGAAAGCAAGCATTTAGGCCTCTCCGGGACTTGAAACTTTCAGATAGAAAAATCTGGTAGCAAGCCAAGAAAATGAATCAACGCCATAGCATTTAATTATCAATCGTTCTCTTCAAATCTCCGATTTCTAGACTGCTGGGTTTGATATCATTATTTTGGCATCATTTCGATGTGATTTTGATTGCGTTTGTCATCTTTAGAGCATTTCATGGACATCTTTCCTATCCTATAAGCTTGGGATTTTTCTGCGATTCCCTGTTAACAAAAATAAGCGATGAGTCAAAGTGACATCAGACATTGAAAACTTGCACCTTCATGGCAACATTTAGTAGGCCTACTAGAAGTTTCCACAAAGAAATTGATGGGTACAAAGGTTGAATAATAAACATGAAACAACTTGTAAACAAAAGGGAAAAACACTTAAAACATAAACATAACACATAGGCCTATAAGGCAAGTATTTCAAATAAAAACCTAAGACAAGAAGTTGAATAAAGAAATGCGAGACAACTATTTTAACAGTAAACTTAAGGCAACAAGTTGAATTAGTATACAAAAGACAAGAAGTTAAGAAATAAACAAAAGAGGAGAACTTTTATTAGTTAACATAAGACACATAAGACAAGTAGCTCACCTTAGACAACAACTAACATTAGTATACAAAAGAAAAGAAGTTAAGAAATAAACAAAAGAGGAGAAGTTTATTTACTAAACATAAGACAAAAAGCTGAATAACAAACAAAAGCTATTAACATACCCTTGACGTGTTATTTTTCATCATAATAACTTCGCTTGCTTGTTTGGATTCTAGTTCATCAAGTCTACTTATCCAATTATCTGCAAATTCTCTAATATGATGCTTTAGATCTGAGATTTCATTTCTGAATATGTTTCGATGAAAATGGCTTACTTTTCCGGAATCCCAGTGCACTTTCCATTCCATCAGCTCGGGTTCTGTGTAGAAAGTGATAGTCCAGTTAGCTGAAATACATTCATCAATCAAAGAGAGAGAGCCATGCAAGAAGAAAGCACTTTTTGACATTTAAGCAATACACTTCATTGTCACCAAAATTATAAGTTTCAGTCTGGCGATCTCAATTCCCTTCTTTTGCTTATATAGGCCGACCGTTTGCATACGACTACTTATAAATTTAATGTTGTAGATGTACTTGAGATCCTACAGCTATGTAATTCCAATCTTGAAAAAGTTCATAGATCTCTTGAGGTAGGAATTTGACGTCAGCTCGACATCAATAATCCTAACCGATTCCTTTCAAAGGTAGCTATATTAATCTTTCTTCACCCCATGAGTGATTTCAAAAACCCTATTTTTAATGGCATTTTTTTCTGTTACTCATCTCACCGTTTGCATAAGACTACTTATAAATTCAATTTAATATGTTTAATACAAACTAGGCGATTTTGTCCACCCCTAAGGGCTTGAAAGCACTACGCTGTAACCAAACTGACTCTCGCTCTCACTAAGTTGGTCAAAGCGTACTAACAGCAGGAGGCCCTGCAAGGTTAGTCAGGTTTGACTATTATAGGTCCTAAACGCACTACAGCTAATATTTTCTGACTAACCAATTGATTGGCACAAACGCTTGCTATCTTCGCAAGGTATGGGTTTCTGTGCTGAGCACAGGGGGACCACTGAATAGCCCAGGCAGGTAATAAAGCAGTGCGACCCCAGCCTTCCTCTTGATGTGACCACACCTCGTGATTCCTTTTTGCCTTTTTGCCTGGATTCTCCTATAGTGCCTAATTACCTTTTGTCTCATTGTTCTAGACCAGGAACTATAGGTTATTCATAGAATATTAGCTGTATTGCGTTCAGGACCTAAGTTGATAATCCGGTCACATCATATCCGGTTTTATTCAATCTCATTGGTTTAGGGCTGAGAGCCTCGTGGTGCGATATTAGGGTGTGATATTTTTAGAGAACTAAGTACGTGCGTGTGGGAGTGTACTTTTGAATAAACAAGCTTCACAGTTGCTGTGCTTTTCACTATAATGTTATTTCCCACTCTCCTCTATTTTGATGTTTGTCTGTCCATCTTCTTTATGCTTCTGCGTCCTTTTCTTCCCTTCTCAGTTGCTTTTCTATTCGGCCATTCGACAGGTGTTTCAGTATTTGAGTTTATCAAAGAAAAAAATTCCGCTTGAGAGAAATTAAATCCCTTGGAGATTGAACGAATCTGGTTGGCCGAGCTAGCTTGCTTGATACAAACAGGCTCTGTGACAATATTATGACCTCAGAGGCCAAGACATAGCTACCGTTCAAGGTAAAAATTCTAAATTCCAACTAAAGGGACACTAGCAGTAATAATATTAAGCCAAGTTTCAATTTCGGTTTGGCTTCTTTTTACGGTTACAATCTCGTTCCATTGTAGCAAAGAAAAGCTACAATTTACTACATTTAAACGCAGTCGATTTAATGACGTCTTTCCGATCCCCAATTCTACTGGCACAATTCCAATTCAAATTCTATTTAGCATATAGATCGGTTTTTAATCAATTTTAAAACAAAGATTGTTAGAATATCAAACTGACCCTGAGGTTCTTCTGTTTCTGCTATTGAATATCTTCTTTT
>JAACYV020274520.1:1407-15454 GCA_009936425.2 Chrysaora fuscescens | reverse complement strand
AGGTTATCGAAAGAAAAGTGGACAAATGACTTGGGTAAAAATTGGATCGAAGATACCGTGAAACAGACTTACCTGGAGCAGCATAGCTTTTATGAACCGCAGATTCATTAATACAATATTCAACTCCCTTGAGGTTGGAGAAATGCGTCAGCTTGATGTGACCTGTTTCATCAAGCAAGATGTTTCTCGGATTCAAATCTCTAGAAAAAAAAGGAACCATTATAGATTGAAAATAGTACATTAAAAACAATGGCGTCCAAAAACAAACGCACGCACTCTCTTTCTTTATCATACAACATACGCAAATCAGGATTCAATAACTGAAATGTCTTCAACGAAATAAATGAATAAGAAAGAAAACAGGAAAACTGACCTGCATATGATGCCAGATTTATGAAGATTTTCTAGCGTCATTAAAATTTCTGCAGCCCATATTCGAATCAAATCCTCTGGAGGTATTTCATCTTCTGATGATAAATCTGTTCGTCCATCTTTCAGCGAGTTTACACAAGCTTTATCACCAAAAGGATTTAATGAGTTTAACTTCCATTCTGGATCC
The DNA here is from genome assembly GCA_009936425.2 of Chrysaora fuscescens. Lineage (NCBI taxonomy): Eukaryota > Metazoa > Cnidaria > Scyphozoa > Semaeostomeae > Pelagiidae > Chrysaora > Chrysaora fuscescens. Next base: position 14,895 of record JAACYV020274520.1, on the reverse strand, counting down.
AGATAGTTCCATAATAACCCAGTTGGTATATATTCTAATAATAGATAAATCCCCGTTGAATTCTCTGTATGGTAACACACTTTCACCATATATTTACTAACAACAAATCTTCGGTCTCTAGAAGTTTTGGATATCTTAATATTCTTGTAATCACTTCCACATTTATGCAGAACTTTCATGGCAAATACTTCACTATTTCTTAATTGTACTAAAATAACTTTATCAACAACGCCAAGCGATTTCACTTCTGCTAAGCTTATAACCTGACTAGGAGAATACCAGGCTTTCTTTGTTTCTAATAAATGCTTTCTGTGTAAGCTTTCGGCTCGCAGCAAATACTGAGCTGTTTTTCGTCGTACAGCTTGTCGTCTTTGTTCGTTGTTTTCCTTTTTAACCCCTTCCAACAAGAGCCCAATCCCTAGCTTATACATTTCAAATGAAGATTCAAATTTTTTTTGCTCTTCGTGGTCTATAGCTTCACTCATTGCCAAACTCGCATGATAAATGTAGTCATCATTTTTAATCATTTGTTGGATTTGTTTTGTCATTTTTTCATCAAATGAAAACGGCAAGCCACACCTAACGTCTGGAGAGTTAACGATTTTGGTATTGCTGCAAGGGGCTTTCACTGAAAAAGAAGCAGGCGAAGGGATATGATTTTGATGGTCATGGCTTTCAGAAATTGTCCTTTCTTTCTGTAAATCATTTAATTTTGCTGTGTCTAAAAAGGTCAATTCAGCACCTGTAGTCACTAGCTCTGAACTATTCATCATTAATGTTTGAGAGGGACTCTTCCTATCTTCTTTGCCTCCATCTTTTATATTAGCAGGTAAATCTTTTTCATCCTTGTAATCGTAATTGTCTACCTCGACATTAATCTCTGTATTTCTGTCAACTTTCCTTTCTTCATGCAAAATATCAGAGTGACCATTTGCCACTTCTGTGCCAGATATATCCACTTCCTCTCTCTCATCTTCACCACTTTCAGAATGAGAGAGAACTACCTTGCTTTCCTCGCAGTATGACGAATCCCTGATACCACAACCATTCTCATCTTCAGCGCTACGCCTACTTTGTGCACTGTCAACTTCTTCTCCTAGAGTGACTAATGAATGTCTACCAGGTTCAAGATCTAGACTATCATCAGCTTCTGAAGCCAGCTTTTCAATGTCATCACCTTCACTGCAGACAGAAAATGCTTTACGCAGCCATTGACCTCCATCTTCATTGTAGGCTTCATCTTCTCCAAAAACATCATTTTCTTCATCAATACTCTCTTCAGCATCTGTTTGTAGATGGGAACTCACACTTAAACAACCTTCATTGTCAGTTTCATTTTTTGTTATATCAGCTGTTAAGCAGTTTAACTCACTCTGTTCCAAGTTATCAATTTCCAACACAGGTTCGATGTATTCTATATTTCCAGCAATGTTGCCATCGTTAAGTAATTCAGGTGTTGCTTGTCGGTTACTCCATGTGGGTGGTTGGGGATTCGTCATTGCTTGCTCCAATTCAATTTCAACACTGTCTGGAAACAAACAAAGAATTAAAGCATCTGCTAATAAAATAATTTACAAACGGGTAACGTGAAACACAAAATGTAGCATTATCATACCTTCTGCATTATCAGATTGAAGATTACTACCATCAGTTTGTAAACTGAAATTGTGTGTTTCAAGAAAAATGGGAGCATCATTGGTCACATATTGTGCATGATGTAGGCTGCCCTTGACGGCTCCCTGAAAAATAGTTGCTAGCACAATTAAAAATCATCAAACTAGTATATGATGATAAATAACAGTGAAATTTTAAAGGAGCTTAGGTTTTTCTTAATATATATCCTTATCAAAATTAACAAATAATAATCAAATGCAATACCTCATTAAATGCAACAAAAAACAATGTTAATATTGCTTATTACTTGATAATCTTAACATATAATACCCACCTCAAAGAAGTTTTTAAAAGCATTGGTTTTATAAAGCTGAGGTCTGCTTGCAACATATGCCAAGAAACTGGCAGCACTTTGCTTTCTTTCTTCAATAATATGCTCTTCAAATCGTCCTGTTTGTAAATAATTCAATTCTAAACAATCAAACCAGGCAGGCAATTTAAGAAAATTGACATGGCTTTATTAACAGCAATACATTTGTAGGGTGTCTGCAAGGTATGCAGGGGGGGGGGGTAGCCTCATTTGCAATTAGCAAGGAGGGGCGAGGTGAAGAATCACAAACTGCCATTATGATACTGCATTTTTTTATATGAATAAAAGGCATGGCCAAAACAATTTCCTAGGGAAGTAACCCAAATAAATAACTTCAAGATTTGTGTGATTGCCCATCTCTAATGAGAGACCATATGGAAGGTTGTACAGAACTTACCAAATATCTTTGCCTTAATGAACTCAGGAAATAGACTACCATCATCACAATTCTGAGAAGAAACTTGTTTTAGTTCCTTATGTAACTTCTTGATCTCATTGTACCTTCGCCACACAAACACCTAAAATTGTTTGCTAAAAATATTGTTTCCCAATTTTGCTTCAAACAAAATTGATAACTAAGCCATCAAAGTATGAAGCATATCAAGTCTAAATTTGATAAAAATATAATTCATCTATATATAATATATATCAACATTCTTTAGAAAAATTCAAAAATTCAAAACCCATACATGAAAGGCTGGTTCAGTTCTTCCACTTTTGAATGCCTAAAAAAAGAAGTTAAAGAAAAGTTGTTATTAGATAATCGGAAAAATTAGAAATGTTAATGAAAACTTAAAAAGCTGAGCCAGAGGGTAATGTTCTTTATTATGTAAAAATATGAGATGCCACATTCTGTAAACGCCTCCAAGTATGGAGAGTTAAATATCTGAGGGTCGAAGGGAAATTTTTGATGATATTTATGGTATCCTGATAAGATATTTTATTTTATCTGAGTATGTTAAAATCTGTCAAATATGCTGCAATTGGCACATGCACCTAAAGATGGAAAACATGTTGCCACTTGTATGCAAAGAATGGCACATTTTACAAGATCCCAGGTGTGCAAAGTCCATAGGCATTCTAGATGGATAGTCTGTTCTGGGGCATACAGTTCTCTCAGGTGCACCTGTGACTACCTTCCATTCTGGGTACCCACATCACATTGAGACAACAGGCTAGCTGCAATCTTATTTTGATTAGGTGGGGCCTGGGCATTGATTAAGCAAATTACTGAGTGAGCATGGAAAGACTGAATGTGTGCCATCTCAATATGGTCTACTAATCTGATGCGGGAATGGCATGGGCTACCAGTGTTTCTATGATGATATGCTTTGCCTACTGATGGTGGAGCCTGTATGAACAACAGCGAGAGCATAAATCATAAGCGAACTAACCTTGAGCACAACTCGATAAATTGTATGCCCTGCAAAAGATCTTTTATGTTCAACAACATCGAGCTGAACCAGATGGTTATCAATGATATGCCAGTTCTCCATTAATTCTTGTTAAGTTCAACATATTCTAATGATCCGAACAATTCGAAAAGACACTACCACACCGCACAACTTCCATGTCTTTCCGGAAACCATTAATTCAGTTCATTACGATCACAGACACAAATAAGAAATATATTCACTAACAATCCAGAACGAGGTATTTTGGAAATGGTTAGTCGTATTAAACATCCATCAGAAAGACAGACCAAAGTAGTTTTGTTTTCTGCCAGTAATTAGCAATGAAAAATTGCACTTAAACAACTTGGCCTATGATTATAAGTGAGACGAAATGATGCTGAGCAAAAGTATTTCCAAATACGCAGCACAGCTGCGGCGAATGAACACTAGCAGGCAAGTTATATTAAATCCTCAACATGGTATAATTTGCAATGAACTGAATAATTTTGGCTATTATAAAGACGGCAAATTATTTATATGCATGTATAGACCAAGGCCCATACTCAGCCCAGCTGCAGTTATATTATTCATGAATTGTTGATATATTAATTTACATTGGTGCAACAAGCTATATCTTTGCAAGGGAGACACGGAGTTTTGCACTGCAGTCTGCACCAGGCGCAGAGGAACCGCTGAGCAGATCCAATCTGCTGGATCTCCTTCGCAGTAGAATAGAAAAGTCTGCACGCAGGCTAACTTATCAAATTAAATGCGTCGTTACTTTTCGCTCCCTCGCATCAACTAATACCCAATGAACTGATATTCTACACGCGTTAACCTTGTGTTACAGTTTATCATTTTATATATTGAGTTGGATTAAGGTGGTAGCTGCTTATTCCATAGTTAATTGGCAAAAGGCAAAATCACAAACTAGGACCCTGGTCATTGGTGTGACCATAACACGTGATTCTTCTTTTCTCTGCCTTTATGCCTACCCCTACGACCCCCACAAGTGAGCTCCAAGTGTGGGTTAATGCGTTAATGCATCTAGGCTTATTTGACTTTGCCCGTACAGACAATGAATACGCTTATCTCGCAAATTGTAATGGGAATCGGATGCTAACAGTTGATGATCTAACATTTACTAACATAGTTTACTGCCACTGCTCCGTCTAACACCACCTCACCTAGGGGCTTAAATGTTACCTCACCTGGCAGATTGAATGTTGCCAGTTTTCAATTGCGAATGGCATCCATCTGCATCGGTTGGCACGAGTGTTCCTCGAGTAAGCCTCGGTATCATGTGCCGTTTGGTGAACGGGATTTAGTAATTATTTCTAAAACGGTTGCAGGAGCTTCTCAAGTCTAAACTACGATGTTGCTGTTGTTGGGGGTGGCATTGTTGGACTGGCCACTGCGCAAGAGTTAATCACGCGTTTTCCCGATTTCAAATATGTTGTACTTGAAAAAGAGAAAAGCTTGGGTAAGGAATGCCTGTTCGTGATGTAATACCTCGCATTTTAAGACATGTCCATCTCTAGTAAATGTTAATTAGTTTTGCTTGTTATGGCAGTTATCAGGCAGTAAATGTTGCTAAATTTTCATGTTAATGTTACAGCATCGCATCAAACTGGGCATAATAGCGGTGTAATTCATGCTGGAATTTATTACAAGCCTGGAACGATGAAGGCAAATTTATGTGTTGAAGGCTTAAAGCTCACATATGACTATTGCAATGAGCATAAAATCCCATACAAGAAATGCGGGAAGGTAAGTTTTTAATCATTTCTTTCTTTCTTTCGTAGAAATATCCTTTTAATTTGTTTTCCAAATGAAACAGTTCCACCATTAATCATCCACTTTAATTTTCGTTATAAAGATAAAATCATGTTCTTCATCGCAGTCGAAAATAATTGTTCTTCATTTAAATCAAAGCTTATTGTCGCTGTGACAAATGAAGAGGTCCCAAGGCTTGAAGACTTATACAAAAGAGGAGTACGAAATGGTGCAAAAGGACTTACGTTCTTAACAAAATCAGAAATTAAGAAGATTGAGCCATATTGTGAGGTAACTGAACATTAATTCTTGCGTATGACTTTCTTTAAAAAGTAGGCATTCATGACCTCGCTTCAGTATGATCATCATGACATTTCTGTATTTCTACAGTTGTTCATGATATTCTAAGCTTAGTTATTGATTTTTATTCCATGGTATTTCATCAGGGTAAGATTGCATTGTTGTCACCAGAGACTGGAATCGTTGACTGGGGAAGAGTGGCTAAGATGTTTGCCAAGGTTTTCAAAAGCAAAGGAGGAACCATTATCACTGACTATGAAGTATGCACTTCGTATTATTTAGAGAAGTATTCAACTGTTTGCTTTTATAATTGCTATTGGTATGTGTCATCATCATCTTTATTCTTATCATAAATATCATTATAATCATAAGCTTTAGAATTGAAATCATTATCTTATGTTTATTAGTGTTTATTTTCAGGTTTCTGATTTTGGTGAAAACTTAGAGAAACCCGATGGAAATGATAACGGTAATTAGTTCTTTTGTAGTTCAATAACATTTAACTTCCATCTATCAAGTGCGCTGATTTATCGAGAAGAGATCGATAAAACTGTGCATAAATAGCATTAGCCAGCACCAGGTTGGATTATCAAATCGCCCAATTGTGCTGGGGCGTTTTAAGTAAAACTTCATGCATTAGAAAAAGAAAATATTCCAAATTGTGCTAGATCTTTTTCAATTTTCGATCCATAACAGCTTCTGTAGCTGCATCCTAATGCCTTTAAGAGGTAGTGAGCTCTGGAATTATTTAAGTTTCTCGATCTCAAACAATTAAATTTTAGGCAACCATTATCCAGTAAAGATTTCTACCAAGAATAATGTAAGCCTTTTCTTTTTAATCTCAGCCATTGGCAATATTTTTGCATTTCTTTTTTCTATCATATTTTTATGCTCAAACTAGATATGCTGGAAGCTAGAGGTCTGTTTTCTGCATTTGACCAAAAAATGCTTACTTAACTTCCAGTTAGAATAGAAAGAACAACGACTTTAATTCTTTTAATGTGTTATTTTTCAGTCTTCTATCAACTGTAAATATGTTCTTACATGTGGTGGTCTTTATTCTGATCGTCTTGCTGCCAAATCAGGATGCAGCAATGAGCCAAAAATTGTTCCTTTTCGAGGAGAGTATTTAGTGCTGAAAAAAGAAAAGCAACACATGGTTAAAGGGAATATTTATCCGGTATTGGCTTTTCATCAATGTTGTTCTTTTAATTCGATTTCCAAGTTAATAATATCTTTTAAGTTCATGAATTATAAAAGTTAAGATCTTTTTCGTAAAAAATATGTCATTTAGCAATACTTACAACACTGGAAAATTGTATAATAAGGACGGACTGCAAGACCTCAATATCAGGGACTTTTCACAAGAATTTCATTTTTCCTTTTCACTGCAGCATTTCTTTCTGATTCCGTTGCTAAAGTAATCAGGTCATTTGTTATAGTAACAAAGAAGCCGTAGCAGTATTATCAAAGTACACACCTCATATCTCGATTCGTATCTTTTAATCTGATAAAATCGTGGACTTGAATCATGTAGATAAAAGCATAACACAAACGAAGTCTGTCAGGTTTGTGAAAATTATTTAATAATACAAAATCTAACTGTTTTTATCATGAAGGTACCAGATCCAAAACTTCCATTTCTTGGTGTCCATTTTACTCCACGCATGGATGGCAGTGTATGGCTTGGACCAAATGCTCTCCTTGCCTTTCAAAGGGAGGGATACAAGTTTTGGGACATACAGCTAAAAGATATGATCGATTCTTTGGGATCTAGGTTAGTTGATGTTTAATTAATTCACGCAAAATGAGAGCATTAAGTCATAAACTCGATAATGAAATTGTACGTATTGTACGTATGAGGGATGGAATGCCCCGTGCTTGCTTTTCTTATATGTATTTTCTTACCATTATTGAAGCACTTACTGTATCTATTCTTTTTAGAGGGCTGCAAAAGTTGATTTTTAAACATTGGAAATTTGGAGCTGGTGAATTCTACCGCAGCTTTGTTCTAACCGCGCAAGTGAAACAATTACAAAAATACATTCCAGAAATTACAGTGGAAGATGTCATAAGGTAAAATACTCTAGCAACGGCATTAAGTTTCAAAGTTAATAAAGCACTATTTTTCCAATGCTATCGTGGAGTTGGCAGCAAAGAGGAATGCAGATGTTTTGATAAACAATTGGTTTTATTATACAATTAATGAATGATATCTCGATCAGTGTCTCAAGCTGGACAGGACTCCATGGAAAGCAGACAAATATGTGATATATAATAATATATAATAATTGGAGTATAGTTACATTTTTATTTTGTATGTCAATGGCCTGCATGCCACATTCCACATCCCATGTGCATTAATATTGTTAATTGAAATCGGCCAATGCTGATTTTTGTGTCAGGGGTCCAGCTGGTGTTCGCGCCCAAGCAATTGACCGGGATGGCAGTCTGGTGGATGATTTTGTCTTCGACATTGGTAAAGATTCATTGGCTAGCAGGATTCTACACGTTCGAAATGCTCCATCTCCTGCAGCTACTTCGTCCCTTGCCATAGCAAGAATGATTGCTGATAAATTTAAGGAACAATTTCAACTATAGAAGCAAAATCGTTTTTATAAATCGATGTGGCAACATTTTCTCGTAATAATCTACTTGATGGCATAGATAAATATTCTTATCATCTTTGGATCTTTTTTAAAGATTTAGATCCATATTGAAATTAATTTTTTCTATTTTTTATGATGAAAATTATGTAAAAAATTGACCATGAAGCAGAGGGAAAAGTTAGCTATCAAAATAAGAAAAGCAATTTTGCGCATTTTGTTTTTAGTCTTGCCTATCGTTGAGCAGCAAAAGGTAACACAAGAAAAACCAATATGTTTTCTACGAATCTAGTGTTGGTGATTAAATCTGATTAAGTCGTGTATAACAATTCAAGATACAAAATAAATATTTTTACTGAATACAATATCAGCATCTTATTCAACTTCAAATTGAGCATATTGAAGAAGCAAGAAAACCATATATTATGTCAAGAGTATTAATTAATCGTTTAATCTACGATGATATTATAATGTTAAAAAGAACACAACAGAATCAACTTGAGAAACCAACTTTACTGATGATACTCCATCTCTGGCAGAATTTCACAACCGAGAACATGAGAGTTAAGAAATGGTAGATGATTTATAAGTTGGTCAACAAAATCAAATTTGATGTTTGATGATCGTGGTAATGAATCGCAGAAATTTGTTTTCGACTCCATGTAATCAAAACAGAGAGCCGCATAATTATTCTTGCAATTCATTGCAACATCCAGCGCAACAAATTGCAGAAACATTTTTGATCTCTGCAATTTATCACTTGCTTCAGTCTACTGCCGCCTCATTTCATACGACAGCCTCCCATTTAAAAGTTCATTTGCTATAAGGCTGGAACTCATTGCAACAGTGTCATTGGCTACGATCATACAAAAATCAGTCTTCACATGACATTTTTAGTACACCATTGTGATTAAACGACAATAGTTTGGATTCCCATTTAAAGTGTTTTAGCATTAAGCTTGCATGAATTTCTAAGCAACCGTCTGCTACCTCCTGGTTCAATTCAACAAGATAAATAGATGTTTATCGTGTTGTCATAAGTGTAAAAACAAATTGGAAATCGTACTTTGTACATATTCAAACGACAACAACAACAAAAAACAAATAATATATTCATAAAATTATAGTGGATTGAATTCGTTAGGCTCATCAGAACTTTGCAATGCAAAATAACAATTCTATTATGAAGGAGAGAGATGTGGCGATGGCACAAACCTTTCCTGGTTATCGCAATTAGACGAATATTTCATCTTCACTTAAAGAAAGAGAACCAAAATTACCTCCAAAACAAAGAAGCTATCTTAGAGCGAATCATCAATGGGGTAGTAGTTGTGTATAAAACTATATGAACTGTAATAAATGCAAGCACAACTGAATTATAATCTTGATATTCCAAACCAAAATCAAACGTGCTATCTGTACAATAAATCGAACATTTTCTACACGTTACATTAGAATCTACGAATAGCTGACCATAGTCAACGACAACATAATTTATACTAATATATTCGATTTACATATTTACAATTAAATTACCTCTTTGAGCAAGAGATAAATATTTTATAACTCTGTATCTACATTATAGTTTTGAGTGGCTGAACACACAATAACTATGATTAATTCCAGCTATAAAGCTATGAGATAATTTCAACAATAAAATTCCCTCACTCTTTCACCTTCCGTGAAACCTGCCATGCAACCTGCAAGCATCGCAAAATGACTAAAAGGGACATCTTCTTCGTCTATTCGTGTAAGCGTGGACATGATTTCTCAGCGATTTCCAATTTATTTACCTTTAGGCATTCCAGTTATGGAGTTGTGCACACACCAAGGTGACATAAACAGTAATCTAATGAGAAGGTTGATCAATGCAATTCTCCATGGCACAATAACCTGGCATTCACATCACCATCTAAGCAAACAACTTCGTTTATCATCAGACAATAATTTCCATTTGATTATTTCCAAGTTGTAGCTTATGATTTACTGTGTCATTTTGTTGTAAGGACTCTTCAACCTGGCGCTGCGCAAGTTTTGCTACTCTTATGCCAGCAAATATTCTATTATCAGTTAATTCAAGCTCATTTTCATCGCATGGTTCTGGAGATGAACAGCATGGTGTTGAGGACGAACTGGAACTACCCGGGCCCAAGTCTGTGAGCTCAGTAGGAGAGCTAGTTTTTAAAGTTTTATTGAGGTGATTTTTAGTCTTTTGGCACGTGTTTTTATCTCTTCTTTTACGATGCCAAGTGTTCCGTGTTTTAGCAAAATAACCGGATACTTGCTGCTGAGAGCCGCTTGGATCTTTTTTCCGGTATCTTCTTGTGGTGATGCAAAGAACAATGAGAAGGATAGCAGCAAATCCAACCAAACACGCAACGAGCGGAACCAGAAATTCTGGGCCTACGAAAAAAAAACTATAATATGAGCTGCTTACAAATAATATATTCTATTTCAAATTCATATTCATTAATATTGAATACAAAATTTCCATCAAAAATTCGAAATCTACCAAGAAAGGGGAATAATAGATAGTTGTGTGACCTGTGTGATTTTAAACTATAAGATGCCTAACGAAACCAATTGATGCAATTCAATAGATCTTACCTTTTGTGGCGTGGTATGATAAAACGAACGGTCTTTCTACGGTAATGTGTACGACAGCAATAAATATATTGTACATTGTTGAATTCACTGGTGAGTTTCGGACGAAATTTGCCAGGTCTAAAGCAGCTTTTGGTGCAAGACTTGTGCCTTCGCTTTTTATTGACACAACGATGCTCGACTCGTTCCTAGTCCCCTTTAATGCTCCTCCATCACACTGGATTTTAAGGGAACCCGTTTTGGCATACGCTCGAAACAGAGGCATGTACCTCAGATTATGGCAAAAATCTTCCAGCATTGTTCCCGTTGGCATTCTTTTCACATCGTATACAATATTCACTTTTGCACAATTGTTTGAAAGTTTGGATATCTTTGTAGCAGGTGTGCAGGTTCCTTGATTGACGTCACTTGTGAATTTGCCATCACACTGCCCCCAGGCAACACAAGGTGGAGTTAAACAAATGCTGTTGGCCTTCTTTTTGCATGGATGATCCTGTGAGCACGTGTTCTTGTTTCCTGGATCAAGGCAATTTGATGGTCCACACCATACTTTAGTGCAGGTTACTTTTTTATTTTCACACGTGCAAGTATTGCATTGCTCTTGCCATGTCCGATTATGTGGCATAAATACATCGCCCACTAGACACTTGGCATTCCGAATGACAGCTGCAAAAACAAATTTATTTTTCAAAATAATTCTTGAACATAACATAATCAAAACATAACATAACTGCACAAGAAGGGATTATCGTGATCTTCGAGTCCATTACAGCTATGATAAAATGCTAATACTATAACGGCATGACTTTGTTTAAAAAGAATTAAGATGCTCACTTTCACATTTGTTGCCAGTTCTTCCCTCGGGACAAACACAGGTATACCCGGCGATTCCATCTATGCATTTGGCACCAACACCAACTACACAAGGAGAACTGCTGCATTCGTTGATGTTGATACGGCAATCATCTCCTGCAAATCCAGGAAGGCACTTGCATTGATACCAGTTAGGACCATCAATACACTGACCTCCATTATAACAAGGATTTCGAGCACAGTTGTCTTTATCTAGAAGAAAGAATTTCCAATATTGGGTAACTACTTACAGATTATTCAAGGCGTTGAATCATATTAGACAGCTAATTAGTTGAATTGGTAGCTGTGGTTGAACTCTGTCTATTTAAAATAACTGGGTGCGTTTAAACGTTCATTAGCTTATCAGAGGTAAATCAGATATGATGTTGAGGCAGGCGATACCATTCCAAGCAAATCACCTTCACTTTAACGATTTACTCTGAAATTAAAAACATAATTTCTTGTTTGTTCTTGTGTGGTGTACAAACCTTTTTCACAGTATGTTCCTTCAAATCCTTCTGTGCATCGACAAGAAAAGGTTCCGCCGTTATTCAGACACACTGCTCCATTTTTGCAAGGATTTGGTTGGCAAACGTTAGCAGCTTCATTGCAGGTTCTACCTTTCCAATGTGAGGCACACTGACATTGAAACGAGGATCCATTGTCAATACAACGAGCACCATTATTGCAGGGATTACCATTACACTGAGAAGTGCCTGGATTTGAACGAAGAATACGATCATTTTAGTATGATGCACTATGACAGAGATTGGCAATTATGTACGCATTGTATGTTAATCAGTGCAGTTTATGGCATTTAGGTATTATTTATGAAGAATTTCATGCAACCAATATTCAGTATTTCTATAAATGGGTAGATCCAAAAAGGGAAACTTACGAGAAGTGCAGAATTTGCCTTTCCATCCTTTCTTGCAATTACAGACAAAATCATTGATAAGGTCAGTGCAGTTACCGCCATTTAAACAGGGAGTGCTTTGGCATTCATTTACATTTGTTTGGCAGTGCGTCCCGGCATATCCAGCACGGCAAAAACATCGATATGAAGATTCTGCATCGATGCAAGTTCCACCATTTTGACATTTATGATTCACACAATCATCAATATCTAAATGAGAAGATCACATGAATATGAGAGGGTTGGTGTGCAAGACAGTTTTTAAAGGACAAGACAGTTGGTTAAAACATAACACAGGTGAGAACAACTGACCTTCCCAGCATTTTCAAGCTTTTAAATACTCTTAGGTAATCGAATCTACATTCATTGTAAAAAATAATTAGAAAACTCATCTGGATTCAAATATGAAGTTGCGAGAAATTTCATATTTTAAAAATTTTTTATTTCTTCCATCACTTTTAGAAATCTATCACGTTAAAAGCATTAGAGAAGCATAACAATGTTTACTTGTTTCGCATCTTTGACCAGTCCAACCAAAATCGCAAGTGCAATGAAATCTTCCTTGGGTTAATGCTTTACAGGTTCCATGTTGTCCACAAACACCAGTGCTCACAACACGAGTTGAATTTCCATAAACAACACGAGAGCAACTGTCTGTCACTGCAAGCAAAATTATAATTTTCATCCAATCAGTGACGAGCATTGGAAACAACTATTCAAGTATCATAACATTTCTTGGCGAATTTCTCTCCATTTTGTCCCTACTGACATGACCAATAATACAAAATAATTTCCATACAATAGAGCAATTCTTCAAAACAAAATTTCATAATTTATCGATACCAAACAAATCTGCATTTTCTTGATTAAATATTGATTATCTAGACTATAAAAATAAATCTGTAATCATGTCTTACCGAGCTGACAGAACTTTCCTCTTGTTCCACTCTGGCATTGACAAACAAATTGATTTTCTTGATCCAAACACACTCCTCCATTCAAACATGGGTTCGAAGCACATTCATTGACGTTAAACTCACATTTCACCCCATAATA
>JAACYV020274409.1:0-15472 GCA_009936425.2 Chrysaora fuscescens | reverse complement strand
ACTGTTTTGGTTTTTGGACTGTTTTATTTTGATTAGACTAACAAGATAGAGCAATAATTTGAATATGCTTAGGTGCTTTTGGTTTACGTGAAATGCAAAATTGTGGATCTATCCACCTAATGAAGAATGGGAGTGATCTTGATTTCTTATTTAAATATTCAAGCTATCTATTTGATATACATATACTATACAGCTTGGATATACTACAATATACAATTTGATGTTTACGGTAAAATTAATTTTACTAACGTTTTGGCAAATAAATTTATTGCCAAATTATACATGATGTTAACTCGCTTGTTAACTCTCTTGAAAGTCATGTCTTTGTCTTACAAAGCTAATTTTCGTTTCAAAAATTTTAATTAAAATGGTTAGCCCTTCAGCAGTGCTGATGTGATTTGCAAGGGACTCTCCAATACATTGGTAACAGTAGCTTTACAGATTTACAAAATTTGTTGTTGTTTTGTATGAGAGAACGACACTTCAGGACTAAAAAACTTCATACAGAATATGGGGGGTCATAGGAGGGATCAAATAACCGTAAAACCACAATTGTTTTAGTCAAAAACCGTACAAGCGTATATGTGTTTTGTTAAAACCATAAAACACCCTTTGTCGTTACTCTTGCGTCATGTCTTCTGGTGTCGTCGTTGTCGTTGTACGTTATTAATTTTTCTATTTAGGCCATCTTTAGCTTTAAGGAGTTAGTCTTGGTAAAAAGTTTTTGCTGCGTTGTCGCTGTCAAAGGTCGCTGTCAAAATTTGTTATTGTTTTATCGGCGTTATTGGCACTGATTTTGTTCCCTTTCGGTTCTGTTGAATCCTCTTCTAGCCGAGGAAGCCTGGCCCCAACAAGGTTGTCCTTGAGATCGTTTCAGGTGTCCTAATTTACTTGCAGGATTACGTTCGGGGCTTGACTTTTTAGGCTCATTATCGGAATAAGTGATTATTTTTATCTTCCCAACCATGACCAACAGGAGTTGGAACATTATTTCAGGTGACTTGAAATTCTTCCACATATAACTGAGGTAATTTGATCGCTGAGTGTAACAGGTGAATGAGGAGTCAGCTTTTTACACTCTCTCCCGGTACGGAAGAGCTCCCATCGAAGTTTGTTCAATGAGATGCATTTGGTTTTCTAAGAATATGCTCTGCATATACTAATTTTCCGTGGTTTCGATAAGTTCACAGATGGGATCCTTAAATGAATCTCCCAAATAACAAAGGGCATCTAATATCTCTCCGCTGCCATCCAAAAATCTAGAAACAATTTCATTCACTTACTCTTTTTTCGTGATTCCTGAATATTTGAGTCCCCAGTCTGAGCCGGAGAATGCGTGCATTCCGAGGAGCGCGTTGCATTTCCTTGATACCAATTTCTGCAGCATTCTTCAATGGGGATTTCGAGGGAATTTTCTTCTACAAGCATGCATGTACAGCTTAGAAGATGACAATACCTTTACTATATCAACTGCGAAAGTATCAATAGTGCAACCAGGCCTGAATTGAACTAGCTGCAATGCAGTGGTGTCAAAGTATCTGCTTCTTCATGGTTAGGCTTCAGCAGGGCTGTATCCATCAAGTCAGGCCTATTATTTTTCAGTGAAAGCTACGCATACTATCACTTTTCGGCTCGATTCGGCCTCTTTCACGACGTTCTTTTGAATTAATAACGTTAGCTCATTTTTGGTTTGCCTATGAGATAAAGCTATAGTAATGTCAATGTTTGTAATTTCCATGCTCTCTGTTATTTGAAATCTTACTGGAGGGGTACCATTGGCTCGCTTTGCCCGTGTTTGATCCTTCAAAGAGTTAAAAAAATTATTCTGACCTTGTTTACGAATTTGCCTTCTTTGAATTTTGCTTGCAAATAATTTCTCTAGGTCTAAACAAGTTTTTACGCTATATTCTTTCTTTAGGCTCTGAATCTCAACTGGGGCGTCTTTTAAGGGACCATGACTGGGGGGTGCAATTCATTGTTTCCGGTGTTTGAGGGACAATATGCCTATTATTTAAGTAGTAAATACAGCAGGACTATTATATGGGACGGGGGGCAATTGCCCACCAAGTTAGTATGTTAAAAGCCCTTACCTCAACCATGCAATCGATAGCTGCAACTTTTATGGTTATATTTGCTTGAATTTCCTTTGCTGACATTATTTCGCTTTTATCTGTCAGAATGTTGAGAAGACCATCAGATGTAAATAGTGATCTTTGAACGGCAGTAAACTCGTACTCTCCCATTGCTTCGGAGATATCCATATAATCTCTGGTCATAATGCTTTCAGTATCACCCAGAAGCGTATTAGCAATGACCTCTCCTTTCGCAGCTATACGATGGTCTTCTCCAGCTTGCACTTGACTTTTTTTGCCATAGTCTCTGAATAAATTCGTGTTTACTTCCTTCATTCGATCCCAAAGAGGTTTGTTTCAGAGAGAAGTAGGAGGCAGTTGGTCATGCACGAACTTGTGACAGGCGGTTTGGCCTATGTTATCCCTATCCGTAATATGCACCTGAGAGATATCGGAAACGACAGAAATAGAAAAAACGTTTATTTGCTCTGTTTGGTCACTAGAAAAGGGGCTACTGACATGATTGGTCATTCCATTATTAAACAAAGACAAATTCTTAATAAATGTTTTTATTGGGTACCATTGGAATTTACATATCTACATACACAGTATAGCAGCCATCTGATCCTTCTTGGGAAGGTGTGGTGTAGTGTCTGGGCAATGCTAGCCAAGACAACGAACTGACGAAGATTTTCGTGTTCCTCTCCTTTGTCTCCATGAAATGCAATGTCTCGTCGAGCAACTTTTTCAGCAATGTTCAGCAATAATTTGATGACTTTGCAATACTTTATTCTCTACTTTGTTCTTAATTGTTTGCATCTGGGCGTTTCGGACAGCTTAGCGATGCAACGTATCATCATGGCACAAAAAGTCACAGAGTCTTAGATATGCACTCAGAGCCTCTGAATGAGTTTCTGAGCAAAAGAGAATCGACGTCGTGAACTTTTTTGTCGCTCCTATGCTTTTCGTCAGAAGTTGAAAGACCTAATTCAGACCAATCTGGATCCTTTTCCCGTAATTGGAACAAAGAATAGACGAAAAAGAACACTGCATCCTTGCTTATTCTATATCCAAGATCTGGATTTTGATTAGATTTGCCTTTTCCTTTTTTAATTAACACCAATTTACATTTACGTTGTTTATGTTATTTTTAGAAAAGTATTTGATAAAATCATGCCTCTAGCGTGTCCGTTGTCTCCGAAATAGACCTCGTTCTGGCACTGAACTGGCGCAGATTCTTTGAGTTCGGAACACATCTGCGTTTCCTCTACGCCAAACTTATCTTTTTCCTAAACAAAACAAAAATCAAAACTGATGCAAGCAGGCGTGGATTAGCCCATCGGGCTACCGGGCAAACGCCCGGTGGGCCCCCCGAAGGGGTGCCCCAATAAAGAAACAGATTAAAGTAGTAAAGCTAATAAAATTTGTTTCAATACTGGTGAGAAAGCCTGGCAACTCCGCCATTCCTGAATACTTCCAACAGGGCCTTTTGATCTATCATCCCAATGAGGAAATAAAGTATCCTGAAATCTTTTTTTATTTTATTCTGATCATGCAGGCTATATACCACATCGAAGTATGTATTATCTGTTAAAGTTTGGATTTAGTAGATGATGTGTTCTCTTGTCAATAAACTTGACTTTGCTAGATTTGATGCACCCACCTCTTATAATAGAAATGTGACCCTTGAAGAGAAGGAGCACGATTGACCTTGTGAGAGCTAATCCGCGCCTGAATACAAGCAAATTCTTTTAACATATGGGAGTAAACCTTTATTTAGCAGGCTGAGAAATATCTTTGCTATAGACCAGATCCATGAAACAATGTCAGGTTTTTGAGCAAAGATTCAAGAGAAGAACAGTGACAAAGACATGGGATACTGAAACTAGCCATGTCATCAACGATCGCCAATGGATGTATTTTTGCGGGGGGGTAGGGTGTCAGACCCCAACACCCAACACCCTCTTGTGTTTCTGACACGCGCGTCTAACATAGGTTGAAGTTTACCTACAACACTTTGAATTTCATGAAGGGCTGAGTGATAGCTTTGTTAAAGCGTATGGGATACTGACTCCCTTCCCCAATTATATCCAAGATCTTGATTACCTAACGTTTTTCTTTCCAAATGTGTAACCCAACATATTTCCTTCCTAATAAATCTTTCATCGTAACCCCTGTCCGAAAGTCATCCAACAAGATCCCCTGATCTATCCTCAAACATAGCATCATCAGCACTAATATGACGAGGCCTAGAAGCTGAGCCAAACAGAATAACCTTTTTGGTGTGCCATGGGTGACCCTTTCTGCAATTGCTGATCCACATCAATGGGTTAGAAGTATAGGTCTGTCTCTAGGACACACCTAATTATCAGCACCATGACATCCAAAAGGCTAACCTCATTTCTCTTAATCTCTCAGATAAGCACAATTGACCCGTATGATCTGCATACATAATCACCAACGACAGACTGGCTTGGACTGTTTTACTGGCCATAGAACTGAAGAGGGTCCTCGTGGGTTCGGCCTGAAAAATGAGGGCGTGGTTAGTTCGTTACAATTCCTTGATTTCTAACCAACATAATATGTTTAACTCAGTGTAAGCTAATACTGAATTGACACATTTAAGTCAGAATTATTTAATCTATGTTACATTTGCACCAAAATCAAATAAATTCGATTTGTTCAACTGACCAACTAGTAGATCGCAAATACTGAATAAATATAGTCTAATTCAAGCTTGTTTAACAAGTCAAATGTGATAGGTATACGAAATAATATCTTCTAAATAAATTTACAATTATGGAATGGTTTGAACCATTAGATAAAGCTGTAAACTTTCGGTTCGGACTTATTGGGCTTTTTCTTCTTTGATTTCTTTACAAAGTAGTTAGGTTACCATAGGTTCTCCGGGGAGTCAATATTTTGTTAGAAGCCCAAAAGAACACGTTGAACAGTCCTTGCAAAGTAACTTTACCTTTTTACGCTTTTTCTTTCTTCTCCTTACACACCTTCGCAAACCGTATCTTCACCTTATGTACTCAGTACTAATGCTTTTTTTCTTCTGAGAATAATTTTGTGCATATCCATAATGATATTATAAATTTCGATTTAGAATTCCCTCAGTGGAAATCCAGTGCATCGGGACTTCTCTCTTTACCAACTTGCTGCCCATATTTTCTTCCTGGTGAGATTCAATCATTTTGTTTTCGCCGCTCCAATCGGCCCTTGTGGCTGTTTCTGGCATTCATCTGCCCTCTTGTTTGAATCTTTTATGAACGTTGCAGCATTTTGCAACAGATTGAAAAATAAAACCGAAGCAAAACAGCAATTTGTTGCATCAATGATGACTAAATTGAGCACATGTGTATAACACCATATGTGTACAAAAGGATTTGCTGCTGCTGTAAGCTTTGCTTGCCAGCCTTTCACAAGCCATGGCAATTTTCAGCTCCATTAGTGCTGTCACAAATGCAGTTTTAATGTTGATCCGCAGTTTTTCTAGTAACTCATTCAGTAGGTTGGTAGCTACTTTGCTTGGCAGCTAAGTTTTAGAAGTCTTAAGAATTTCGGAAGGCAGAAGGATCTTGAAGATGCGTTTTCGTCTAACTGCAATCAAGGGACGTCCAATGTGATTGTGATTTGAAGGGATGCAGTCAAGCAAATGCATTCATGAGGGGGTTCTACATTTCCGCTATCCTCGTTACAAAGGATAAGTGTTCAAAACCACGTAAGAACCGTAACTAAAACTTCGGCACCTGAATTTGCAATGTTTTGCCTCAGCTGCATGCCATAATTGAATGTTCCACAACTACTGCCTAAGAATTTTATATAGGACAAGGTGAAGTATTTCAAAAGGGCGTAAAAATTGGAAAAGCTTAATCTTAGTCGAAAAATGGGGGCAACAACAATCGCGACAGATGTGTTAATTCAAAAGACAAGAAATTCGTTAACTTCATAATTTTTATAAAGTTATGTTTAAACACGGATGCAACGATATTTGAGGACGAACATTAAATATTGTGAAATATCGTAAAAGAAACCGAAGGAAAACGCACGGAAGTTCTGTCCTTTGAATTTCCAGGTTTTTCGAAATAATGATTAAACTATTCTGGATAAATAATTGTCTTGCCGTAATTATTATGAAGATTAAATTATTTTTTCCACTTATATGGCTAAAGAAAGTGAGGCTGCGAGCAGAGCAGAAATGGGAAAAGAATTCGGAAGAGCCTTTGGGCACTGTGCAATGAGAATTCTCTCTGGACGAAGTAATAACACAGAATTGTTACAAAACATTTTTCGTGGCATTTGTAAAAGAAAATATCGCAAGTCATTTTTCGAAGAATTCAATGCAAGCTGTACTAATAATAAAAAATAATTTCCAGGTTGTCCTATAGAAAGTTTGCTTCCTTCTTGATTTAATACAATTAAGCATATAATAAAAACACAGCACGTTATATTTTGTGACGTTCGACAAATGAAGCGTTATCTTCAGGGCGAGGAAGCACTTGTCACTGGACAAACTCTGTTGTAATAACCAAGAGAAGCACCACAAACTGGACATGAGTGGATGATGTCTTTGCAGTTATTCCAGTAAAATGGCAATAAACAGCAGCCACATACTAATCTATAAAATGCATGCAAATTAGATTTGATACTTTATCTACATCTCTGCATAGATTTGCAGTAAAAAAGATACATTTCGATTTATACATAGGAATAGCTATATCTTACCTTGAATGGCAAAAATTAAATGAATTTACTTATTAAATGAATTTACTTTCTGATGTCGAATATTTTGAGAGTTGCAGATTCAGGCCATTGGCCGAAATAAAGCTTCTACAGTTACGAGACAATTATCATCGAGCGCGTCTTTTGATAAATAGCTTTTATAATTTTTGTTTTGACTTGTATGATGGTAGTTTCGAGTTTAGCTGTTTGAGCCGTCTGGATTAAAACATGAAATTCAGTTATACAATGATACTTTCAAAGATAACAAAGCTCAGTTTTTAGAAACTACAAGTTACAAAATATGAGCAAGTTACCCAGTGAGGCAAATTCCAGCAACCAGCATGTACGTAAGTGCCCCTTCCACATATTCAGTATTTGTGGTTATCCTGGTTTGGCAATAACAGCATGTTGTCGATACCGGCCTTAGGCCAAATTTTCTTGGGTCTTCATGTTGAAAATTTGGTCCGGGCTCTGTTGTTATTGTGTAGCGGTCAACCGCCATATCTATTGTCTCCTAGTGAGAAATTGAAAAACAACTAAGCACAGATAAAAATTGCAAAGTATGATTATTTCTATAGAACGCATCAAGATTCATAAATAACGTTAAAGCCCCCTTTCTCAATCTCAAAAATTCACTGGTTTCTGTTAAGCTATAACGTATCCAACGTCTTCGCTTCCTTCAAGTCACAACTGTAATATAATTATCGAGAACAAACATTTTTCGCTAAGAGTAGTAGTAAATTTTGACTAAAAAATTAAAATTAGTATTAACCTGACTTTCGAAAGAATTGTTTGTCTTTGTCGAAAAAATTTCAATCCAGAAAGAAGTCTATTTTGGTTTACAATAACACGTAAATCACTGGACGATGTACACGACTTAAATAAAGGAAGAAAATGCAGCATTTGAACACCTGACAGTGGTGTTTGCTAAGCAGTTTTACACTACAGCTTTATAAACAAGACCAAACGTCAGTTAATACGAGTAACCAAATATATATTCCATTGCAACAGGTATTTTTTCACTAACGCATGCAACTAAACATGGCGGAGCTTAAATCAAAAAGTATGAGGGCGATAATTTTCACTGCAATAATAGCGCTCACCTACCTGCCCTTCCTTTGCCTATCATTTAAAAAAGTCAATGATGGTAAAACGATTGTTGTAACGTCAGAGAACTTCGATGAATATATCACCAATGATAAATTTGCACTGGTTTTATTCTTTGCTCCATGGCAAGAAAGTTGCGAAAAGTCCCATGAAGTTCTTGACAAAGTTGCAGACTTTTTTAATCATGACAGAAGTATCATAGTGGCAAAAGCTAACATCTACAGTGATGGCAAACTTGCTTCTAGGTTCGACATTGAAGATTACTGCAAGATCAAGTATTTTGTTAAAGGAAGCAAAGTTGCAGAAAGGTTAGAATCTAAGATAAACTATTTCGAAATAGATGTCAATTAGAATGGCTACGGTGATTTATGGGGAACATTCGTGTTTTATATAGAAGATCCGATTTTCATGATAATAGTTGTTACTGAATATTCTTGAAATGGTAAACAATTAAGATAAAAAAGATCACAAATTTGAATCTAATGTGGACATGATTTATCATAGGTACGATGGATATCATACTTTTACAGATTTAATGAGAGTGACTCAGTCCAAATCTCGGGTGGATCACGGAAGAGATTCTACAAAAAATACGGTAATTCAGCTAGATGACTCAAACTTCGAAAGAATAGTGAAGGATACCTCAAAAGATGTGATGGTTTATTATTACACAGAGTGGTGTATTAAATGCAAAAATTTAACAGACGTCGTCAGAAATGTTGCAGATAACTTCAAGGTATAAGCCTCTTTTTACATTTTTCATTTAAAAAAAATAGTTTTTCAAGACTATCTGACACGTATTTATCGTATATAGCAGCCTTCTGGAGTTCAAAATTGCATAGTGAGTATGCTCGAACCTCAGTATTATGATATATGTAAGGTCGATTAATTCTAATATTTTGCATTTGAACACATTAAAAAGTGGCATTCTAATGTTGCTTTATCGGATTTATCAATCATTTCGTTTTAGAATGAGCCAAGCTGTCTTGTTGCCAAATTAGACGGTGAAAAATCATTCGATTCTGCCGTTAGAAGCAAGGTGGGAATGTATCCGACCTTTGTTTTTTTCCCAAAGAAGGATAAAGACGGACAGGTTTATTTACCAGGAAAATTTGACGAAAACTGGAGCGAGAGAAATCTTACTAGGTTTCTTAATCTACAGTGTGATACAAAAAGAATCACTGGTGGCTATCTTGATCAAACCGTATGTAGATAATGATTTTCAACTTTTTCTGTATTTTCTATAATTCCACATGAATTCTTGTCTTAATCTGTTGCGGGAGCAGTTGAAGGCCAACTTTGGCGAACTGCTCCCTTTAACTTCAACATAGGGCAACTTTGTATTTGATCGAGCTGAAATTTGGTTTACATTAAGGCATGAGTTAATCAAGCTGCATGGGTTTTATCACGTGGCCGAAAAAGGGGCACGCTGATTGCCTGCTGGTTGATATTCAAAAATGTAAACAAACGAATCGTTGAATGAAATACAAATTTGCCTATGTTAGTTGAAGCAGCAGCGGCGCCACTGACTCATAAAAGTTATTCTGGTTTCGAAACCTAATACATGAATCTTAGTTCACGCAGCTCGCGGAACGTCCTGATTGAACTCAATTTATGAATATGACGCTTCAAATCAGAAAGTGGTATTGTAGAAATTATTGCTGATATGACTAGACTGTATCATATAAAGCCTCAACCAGTAAACTGACTTGCTCTTCCAACTCAAAATCTGTAGAGTCGCTCGAATGCTAAATTAACTCAAAGGTAGAAGTGACAGTTTTCTTCGAACGCAGGAATGTGGCATTGTTGTCTTTTTTCAAATTAGTAATGCTTATAATGATCTAATTGATTTGAATATTGTTTTGTTTTTCAATATAAAGGTAGGTCGCCTTGATCAATTGGATGTTTTGGCACGCCATTTTATGAGAAACTTTCACCGACGAGATAAAGCAATGCGAGAGGCAATCGAAGTAGTGGATAATCTACCAGCTTACAAGAAAAGACTGGGAGACTACTACGTGAAGGTGATGCGAACAATTTCTCAAAGTGGGGAATCTTTTATTAATGATGAAATACAAAGAACACAGAAACTCATAATTGGTAGTCTTTCATTTGACAAAAAAGATGAATTTACCAAAAGAAGAAATATTTTGCAACAGTTTTCTAACAGCCGAAGGGATGAACTCTAATAATAATAATAATACATTAGAACTTTAATAATACATAAAAACAAATACTCTATTTACTTCTATTTTAAATATCAAAATATTGATAACTGGAAATGATATGATGTAATTGAGTCCGTTTGTTATTCATCTGCAAGAGATTATCTATCAAGAATAGGCTGAGAGAACCATTCCTCAACAAATACATCCAAAGCATTTGGGACAATTCCAAAAATCCAGATCGGGGTGCATATCACATTCAGAACTATAATTTCGAATGAAAATGTCTTTGAACTAGCCACACTGACCTCAAGGCGAAGAAGCAATAAGAATGACTTGAATATCATAGTTGTCAGTTTATCAAAGTTGTTTAACACAAGTGAAAGTGAAATTTTCGACAATACTTGTAATAGAAGAAGCAGAAAATAAACAGGACATTGGTTCAGAGGGGACTGTGCCACTCGAAGAAGCGGACAAAGGAAACCTTAGGCTCCAAACCAAATTGGAATTAGTTGATCTTATCTGTTTTCATCCAACCAAATGGAATATATTTCGAACCTCACAGCATTCATTGTCTGATTGAGATCCAGACAGTTTTTGCTGCAGACAATAAAACGAATTGCACGCTCCGTTTTTGATAACTGACGTTTGGTTCTGTGCATTTGAACTCTTTCGTATCCCAAAAAACATTTTTGCGACTTAAAAAGTTCCATTGCAATATCCACTAAAAGCAAACCTCCAGCAATGAACCAATAGCTCAGAAAGCTATATATACTGCTTGATACATCCGCAGAGATGGGGGCGCATTACAAACTTCAAAAAAGGGCTAAATACTGAAAGCAACATTGTTGAACAAAATTTATTTGAAATAAAAATGTCTTTAAACATGTCTTGAATGTTTTCATTCAATTTTTTGCCTATAATCAACAGAAATATGAGGCAACATAAACAAAGCATCGGTTCCCAGTTGTTACCAGGTTAGCTCTGTGTATCAATTGAAAACCATCACTTGTTGATCATGCTGCACTAAGAGAAGAGGTTTTGAAGCGATATTCTTAAAATATGAGAAGGTATATATATTTTTCATTGAGTTCAGAAATTAGGTGGTGGTCATAAATATAGCAAAGCCCCAGCAGATCAGAAATTTCTTGAAAAACAGACATAGACCTCAAGTAGGAGAAAATTCTGCAATTCGTCTGTTATTCAAAAACTTACTTCAAGTCTCATTTCCACTTGGAATATTGACGAAAACCCGTAACTCATACCTAACTATTGTTATCTTTCGTTTTCCCTACAAATAGGGAAAATCAAGACTCCCTCACTGGGCACATGCTATTTAAGGAAGTATTTTATGACTGCCGATCTCATTACCAAGCATTGTTTACATCAGTGTTCTTTTAGCATCTTAAATATTAATCCTGCTGATGTAAATCTTATGTAAACAGGAGTTTCGTACTGGAACATGTTAGGAAACAAATGTCCGTTTGGTATATAAATACATGTTCTTAGGTAGTTTTAATCCAACCATAGTTGTTAACTTACCAAGTTTGGCGTTACTTTAAGAGTTGTTTGTTGAAGGCACGGTTAACAGTTGCTGTTTGGAGAATTTACATAACCCTGAGTAGAACGTCTACAGCATGGTAGGAGTTAAGAACATAATTTCAAATCAATTGGTCTCAACACAACCAACCATAGTCAACTAGCTTTGCTTGGAAATCAGTGATAAGTGGAAAAGGTTTTACATGGTTGCATGATTCGACTTGATCAGGCTCTGGTCGTGAAATTAGCATGTTCATCATTCGCTCAAATTGCTATATATCACCAACGCTCGAACTCATGCGATAGTCACATTATGACAAACATCATGTTTCAGCTTAGGTGTTAAAAAATATCTGTATCTTGTTGGATCACTGGTTTGGAATTTATCAACATGTTCTAAATCAAGAATTTCTTTGCCCAAAACTATACCTTTATGCCTCCTATCGCATGCAGAGCCAGGCTTAATAGCCATACAATCTCTACCTCATAAGACCGGAAACTTTTTTGAATTGGTCATCAATAATTGGTTTAATTGCATCTTTGGAACTGTCATAGCATCAAGCTAAAAATGTCCTTTTAGCAGAGAGTAGCCAGAATCATCTTGAACTACAGGACTAGCAAAATTACAGTCTTGTGTATCAGCTGGATCAGATTCAGGTGTTTTCAGACTGTAGCTCCTCCTCGCTTTTTAATGCAAAGGAACCTGAGCTCCTGGATATTTGATCTTTAATCCTATTTTTTCTCGCACCTAGGTGGTTTTAACAATTTTAGAGGTTCCTCCCTTGAGCAAATCATTTTACTCATTCTTCATACATAAAAATGCCAATCCTTGGCTCCTCAGGGTTAAAAAATAGCCTCCTAACCTCCTCATTCTCCTCAAACTTAAGCCATGTAATGACAAATAAAATAATATACTATTCTTGTTTATATTATTGTATAACATGCTGTTAAAAAAATAGGGAATAACCTTTTCAGTATGGGGTTGCGGAATTTCTGGAATTTCTTTCTCAATAAACAGCCCTTCATGCAGCCTCATAGTTGTTAAGTAACTTTAGCACTTTACCCTGACCAAAGTTGCCTACAAAAAAACAAGTGCATTTTTGTAACCATAAACATATCACATTTTATTTAAATATGTTTTGTTTGGATGTACTCTCTGTTGACTATACACAGGTCTGCTCTGCCACTTCAAAATATCTCAATTTCCTTGATTGATCACAAACAACAAAAATCAATTTACTGCTTGCCAGATGTGAAGTAACACAGTTTACTTTTGAGTTCATTAGAACCTGTTGGTGTTCACAGCTCAAGGGCATGGTCTTTTCCATTGGAGAACACAAATGCATAGGAAATTTCCACATATTTAATCTACAGTCATTACCACCTGACAGCAAATAGCTATGATTCTTGAACCTAAAGAACTTTATGCAAGATACTCCAAGGGTTGAATGTTGATTTAATGTCTGCAACATCTTGAGTTGCCGTGCCTTTGAAATATCATATACAATGATGCTGCCATTTCCTAAGGATAATATCATCAAATTAGAAATATACATATTCCAAAATCCACCACAAGTGCTACCTAAGATTTTTAAGCACAAAATATATATGCAATATAAAAGTAAACCATTCAATTGAAACTATGCAAGTTGAAATTGTTTAAAACCTTTAAAGAGATGGGTTAGAACTATTTTTATGTCTATGTTGATGAACCTTCAGAAGACAGTATTATATACCAAATTCTACAAACCTATTCCACAAGCCAATTGTGTGCCATCTTGTAAGCAGTCAATATCATTCACCATTGGAGGCGACATCATATAGACAGAGTGACTTTGATTTTGGGAAAATATTTCTTGTGTATTGCTCGACGATAGTACTCTAATTTTTGAATAGTTCCAAAGCAATACCTGACTATCTAGACCAGCACTGAAAACTTCAGAGGCATTGTTTGGTCTAAAACAAACAGAGGAACATATGTTTGTGTGCCTATTTCTTAAAGTCCTAAAACATCTATTTGCACCTGTGTCATAAATTCGAATCTCACCATTGTCATCACAAGCAGCTAAATGATTATTTGAAATTGATAACTGATTTATTTCATCAGTGTTATCATTAAAAAATGCAACTTGGTTGTTCTCTCCCTTTTCTGCAAGTAACCCACTCCCACTGCAATTGATTCTCGTGTCAAATGCAGTAACAGTGTTCTTTGTCGCGAGGTAAATAACATTGGGGTTTTTTGGGCAGAACTGGACACTTGGAATCTCATGTAAACATCCTTTCAATCCAACCATGAATGAAGAAACAGTTCTCCCTTCTGCTGTAAGAAGAAAGGCACCATTTTCAGTACCAACCAAAACATTACAATTCAAGTTAGTTGTTACGGCAAGACAGCCGAGGTTTTCTTCTAATTCTTTAAGCAGAACAGAATTAAAATTCTCTAAGGAAAATGAATTTCCTGCAGGATTGCGAGGAACTGCAATTGCAGTGGCCATGACTCAATTCGCTCCATTTAGGGATCAGGATTGATATGATAGGTGTATCCTTCATGTATGCCTCTTCAAAACAGCCGTTAAGCAGGTGTTGTTGTTGTCAGCATTACGTGTATTATGGAAAGTTTTTGTAATTTTATCATTATCATTCGGTATGCTGTTCTTTGCAGTTGTTGATGAATTAAATGTATGGTTAACGATTACCTTTGTGTGCTTGTTTCTTTGGCTATATATAATTTACGATGTGCTATAAAACATCCTTGGTTTAATCATAGTCAATAGAAACTATTGATATGAATAGAAACTATTGACTATGGTTTAATGATATTTCATGCAATCCAAATAGATCAATCATGTAGTCTTCAAAACCATTCATGAGCTTGGAAACTAGAAAAATGAAAGTTTAACTCCAACCTAACTGTCACAACTGCTAGACTGTAAGCGACTGCAGAATCTCTACAATGCCATCTACTACACTATTATGTATGATCTTGCCGAGAAAACTGAGCATGGCTATGCTACAACAAATGTTTGGTGCCAAGCAAGTGATCACGGCCGAAAGTCCCGGGGGGTGTAAGGGGCTGCAACAATCCTGCAACAATCTCAAAAAATGTAGTGGATTGGTCAAGAATGGCTTCTATAAATCTTCGATTGTAGCTTTCTAACAAAGATGGTGACACATTTATCGACAAATTTTCGTGGATAGACTACTTTCAGACGAATTATATTTTCCGTTTAATCCCTACTATAGGTTCGACCACGGTTCGGGAAAATTGTTTTGGCTATTCAGTGTTCCAGCCCATCAATTTGCCTGAGAAATTGATAATATTAGGGACAGTGATTGGGACAGGGAAACAATACACATAATTTCCCCACCACAGGACACGAAGTGTTCCCACCACAAATCACCGACTAAAGACCACCTAGCTGCTCTAGTCCTAAAGGGGGGAGAGGAAAGTGAGAATAGAGATAGAGATGGCAAAGCTTAAGACGGCAGAAAAAATCTTAACAGTCGACAAAGAGAACAGAAAGGATGAAACACAGCCGCAGGCCATAAAAAAAATACGAATCACGAGATCTCGTGCCTCGGGACCCGGAGGCGCATCCCGCAACCCCCTGGGTCATACCAAGAATCATACCTTGTGCCACGGGACCCAGGGGTCCATCTCGCTACCCCCCAGGCCATAAAATACAAATATGAAGCACATCTCGTGCCTTGGGACCCAAGGGCGCATCTCGCAACTCCCCGGTCCCTATAATACAAATATGAAGCACATCTCGGGACCCAGGATCCAGGGGCGCATCTTCCAACTCCCCGGGCCTTATAATACAAATATTAAGCACATCTCGGGCCTCAGGACCTGAGGGC
>JAACYV020274298.1:0-15472 GCA_009936425.2 Chrysaora fuscescens | reverse complement strand
CATGAAGAAAGAGAGAACGAGGGAAGTTCTAATCCGTGATGACAGAATAAATAAAAACTTAAGAAATCGAGGACCTCTTCGATTTTATTAGCGGCTCCTTTCATCCGTTCTTGACAATGTTCTTAAGAAAATTAACCAAAGTCGACCATGTACACGAGTGAGTGAGGTGTTAACTCGATTAATCCCTAGAAGAATGTAATAAAGTCGCTCGTGTACATGGGCCCATATTTTCCCTAGTTAATATAAGTCTATCTACATCAGATCTCAGGACCTATGACTTTTTTCTTTGCCTACATCAGTTCAGTGCAAGCCTCCGTTGTAGTAATTTGTTGACTTGATAACTCTTTGATGACTTGCCTATCCACTATCACTTTTGGGAGCTCTCTTCAACTACGACGCATGCGCTGATTTTGTCACTAAAACCGTTTTTCATTAGCCTATCTGGTCTAGTTTTAATTCTACGAATTTATAAAGTCGCGAATTTTGGTCATTTCGAAAGATACGACTGCGCAATAGAAAAGTATTGGGAACTAGCCCCCGGTGACATCGTCCTAGGAGCCAATGAAGAAGTGAGTGTTTTTTCTGGTAATTAAGCTCATAAAAGTACTCCGAATCTTTTCATTAATATCATGATTTTAAGACACTCGACTCTCCGACTATTGATATTTCTGGATCAAGTAAGCATTCAGAATAGGTTCAATGAATGACTATGATCTTGAAGTTGAGGATAAAGACATATTTTAGAAGAAGTTGGAGGAGAAATGAAACCTGTCGGTGCGGCTGTTAGCGGCAAAGATGGCCATGATTAAGATGAAGATGAAGGACCCATCGAAGCCGATCCAGTTGTTGAAAGTTGATGAGGAAAACATGGCAAATTAAAACAGAGACGTTGGGGAATTCTACCAAGGGAATCAAGAACTTTTGAGACGTTTTCGTGGAATTGAGACATTAAGGTCTTGGTATTTACATAATGAAATGGAATGTTGGTTCTTACGCGAAATTGAAAGATGCATGCTCGCCATTAGTCATGGCAAAGTTGTGAAGGACATGAAAGGAAGAGAACTCAACTGCATGACTGAGCATCCTGGTTTTGAACCAGTTTGTCTCCAAAAATACGTTTTATGGTTGTCCGCCGACAAATAAAAAACCAAAGAAAGGAGGAAACATCGTCAGGCAAAACAGTAAGTTGAATTTGTAAGATTTTTTTTCGATATTTTTAGTTTCTTATGCCCGTTTGAGACCGTAAATAGAGACCATGTTTTATTGTGATGGCTAACTTTTTTTTGCTACTACAGGTTCTTACGCAGTATTGCATACAGAGAATTCAGAAAGTGAGTACTTGGCTACTTAGGTAGAAAGAAATACATTTTCCTTCGTGTGCCTATGATGCCATCAGGGGACATTTTCCTGTAACGTTTGACCCAGTATAAAGTATTGCAAGTAGTTGATATATATCGACAGCTTAGAAGATAATGAAGAGAGATAAATGCTAACATTTCATAATCAAATAACTTCTTGATCTTTTGATTCTTTGGACAATCAATAACCTTGGTGTGGCCTTTCATTAGCTTGTTGCATATAGATACAATGGAAAGCTATCCTGAAACCAAAAAATGTATTGATGGAATTTTAATAACGAGCGATTGTATCAATGGTCATTTAAAACTATTTTTATTATCATGGTATATCAATCTCTCGTTACTTTACAGGTCTACATACCTGCACAGCACTCCAGAAAATCAATAGCATATCATCCAGTAGCGTAGCCAGGGGAGACACGGTTGCCCCCCCCCCCCCAATGGTAAAATAGTTGGTGTCTATTAAAAGCCAAAATCTGCAATAAAAT
Organism: Chrysaora fuscescens; assembly: GCA_009936425.2. NCBI lineage: Eukaryota > Metazoa > Cnidaria > Scyphozoa > Semaeostomeae > Pelagiidae > Chrysaora > Chrysaora fuscescens. The sequence continues at coordinate 13,626 of JAACYV020274298.1, read as the reverse complement.
CTGCAGCTCAGGGCGTGAGGGGCGTTGATTAATTTCAGGAAAAAATACTACAGTTCTCTCCAAAGAAATATCATTAGTCATGAGATGTTTAGGTGCAATTTTTATAATCGACCATATCTGTCACTTTTGTTTAAGGGACGTGCCTTTCTCGCTTTTCTTGGTTTGGATGTGTCAACATTTTCTGGAATTGATTGTCATCCCTTGTGCTGTTATGATCCGCTGAAATTTGTAGCCTTTTAAAAAGGCCGTTGTATTGTTTTTGGCGTGAAAATCATCGCTCTCATGTTACCTCACTTTGAAATTGAACCTAGTGAAAACGAGAAAAGTAGCTAATCTTAGTTTTTATTTGTTTTCTTCGTGCTGTGTGCTTGCTTTGCTGCGCTTAAAGCCAGAAAGAATGTCAGAAATTGAGATGCCAGCTGATCTATCTACAACTATTTACATAAACGTTTGACCCCTGCTATCCGATCCCGAGTAACAGAGCATCAAGAAATCATATCGTAGCGAAAGGATCAACACGACCAATGCATTGTGTGTTTCCTGTAGACGAGGAGGAAATATCTTGGCTGGAGTACTCTACATCAGCTGATAAAGCATTTTGTTTCTATTGCCGTATTTTCATCAAGAATGTAAGACATTCTAAAGCTTATAATTTTGTCGAGGAATATTATGCTTTTATACATTTCTAAGCTTAACCAAACTCAAACAACCATTGATATGATTACTTAGCTTTAACCAAGGAATTGCTTAAATAGCTTCTAATAAAATATGTTATTGATTTTTTCAGATATCACAAAAAGGAGATCCTACCTTTAAACAATGGATTTAGTTACTGGAAGAAGCCCGAGAAGTTCTCCAAGCACGAGCAATCAGAATGCAATCGATACTCAGTTATATCGTTTCAAGCATGGGAAAAGCAGAAACCAGTTGATCATCAAATAACCGGCATCGATGCAGGTCTACAAGCTCTTATGCGAAACCTCTCACCCACGGCATTATATACCCACTGCTATGCATATGTCTTAAATTTGATGATCTTTGATTCGACTACAAATAACAGAGTTGCGAGGAATTTCTTTTGCACACTGCAGAATTTGTACGTATTCATTGAAACCTGCACCAAACGCCATGCAATATTCTGCAAGTTCCAAGAGCTTTTAAACGCCTAAAATGGTACAGAAAAGAGCACAAAGTATGTTTTAAAGAAAATGTCACACATCAGATCTGACAATTTCAGAGATGACAGCATCAAAGCTACTTAGCTGCAGAGCTAACAGCATCAAAGCCATTTACCACACCACAGAGTCCGTGGTTGCAACGCTGTAGGAGGTGGTAAAAGTACAGAAGAAGGCAACTAATCATTCTAGCACTCGAGGTAAGAATCAGATTGTCTTTTATTGAATCATAGGATAAAATACAGTGTTACTCAGTGTTACATCAAACCTCGGCAAAAAAAATAATCAAAATTGTTTCACGTTCAGCTTAACACATTTCAAAAATTCACGCATTAATTTCAAGACCATTTTGCATATTCTGAATGGGAACTAAATGTTTGTCTTATCTTGTTTCCTCTCGGGTTGTCAAACCAATCCTTTTCCTCAGCAAAGGGGTGTCAGATAAAATGCAAACCAAAGATCTTGACGCAGTCACTGGATGTGAGAGGGCTGCAGATTTGCTGGAAGCAATCAAATAGCTTCGCAACGAGGATAAATTTTGAATCCTTCTGGAAGAAAGCAATGACCAGATGTGACCAACTTGGTATTGAAGAGCAGAATTATCCATTACTGTTGTTAGAATCGCATAGGGTTGTTGTGTCTTAGATAGTATTTGTACAAATCTAGAGGTTCTTGACTTGATGGCAACCTCAATCTCAACGAGACTCGATATTCAGAGTGCAATGATCCTGAAAGCTCTTACCTTCCTGGGTCCAGAATGTTTGACATCCCTAGATGCAAGGTCAAAGTCAGAATCAGACATCCTAAAGAATCTCAACACAGAGCTGCTTGTTAAAGAATTTTTGGATATGGCACCTAAGAAAATGGACTTGGTTTAAACTTTTTATTTCATTATTGTTAAAACTTTATTTAAAGCAAATAGCAAAAAGGCTGAGAAGTTTTGATTGAACCTGTTAAAGAATATTTTCTTTTCGTGTCGCTCGTATTCGATTTCCCTTCACATTTCACATGCAAGTGGCTTTTTATATCAAGCTTTGAAAAAATAACAGCTCTAAAGATGATGCCCATGGATATCGCCACATACAGCTCTTACAAGCTTAAATCTTAACCTTTTTCTTGTGCTTGTCGTTACTTGCTCACCAAATAGTCAAACATTAGGCGTCTCTGACGTTCTGAAGGGCGTGGCCCAAAAAAATTCCCGAGCCCCCCTACCTGGCTCGTTTGCTCACTTTTTGCCCCCCCCCCCTTCCTTGAAAGACATAACCCTGGCTACACCACTGATATTTTCTGTGGGGTGAAGTGATTAAACACTGAACAAAACCCCTCCAAACAACTAGCTTCAGCATCACATGAAATTTGGTGGATTCCCTTCATCAAGGATGAGCTCAATAGGGCATATTTAGCAAATTGAATAGACGCTACATACAATAAACTGATTGTTTACCGTTGCTTTTCCATGCAATGAGGATAGTATTGATTCGAATAGCATCACGATGCCAGGGTTAATGCTTTGTTGGCGCCCACTTGACTTGTTTTTGCTTCATGAAATCTTCCCATTTCTGCGTCTTATCTTGGCTTAATTCGCATATCATTCCAAAATGGAATTGTGTGAAGATTTACATTTATACCCGTCAAGAATATTTCCAAATTCTGCAACCTGGCACTGGATGACATTTTTCCACATATGCCATATGCACTGAAAAATGTATACAGATAAATTACTCAAAAAGCATGAGGATTCGCATTTGACATAGTTGATTCTATGCACGGAAGGATGTGAACAAGAAGTTTTGAAATATTTTACCCTTCTCCTTTCATTGATCACAATGGCTTTGTTCCTTGTGATGCAATCGGTCTGATTCAAGGAATGTGCACCTTTATCATTACATTCCATACCATTTATGACTCAAAAATTATGCAGTATACAATGAACAATGAATGTAGGTAGAGATGTTTGACCATGAGTTTTTCAAACCTTCATCTTTTCATCATAAATGATATCGGTTTTATTGTTGTATACTCAAATAGAGGGAAGAGTGTAAATATGGGGGTTTCAAGTATTTTCTCTCTTGTCCTTTCATAGATCATAACAGCTTTTTTATCATTAATCTCCATTGCGTAGTGCAGGGAATACTGTTTTCTTTTGTATTTTCCCCAATTAAAAGCCGCAATTTAGATAAGAGCAGGTTTTATAAATCGAGGTTAAAGATTACGCAAAAAATACGCCAGTATTTGTACAACATTATGTTAGGAAGTAGAGGGTAGAGCGTAGGGATCTAACATAAAGTATGCCAATAATTGCACAACATTCACAATTGTTTCAAGTGGTACACAATATGTAAACAAACTACATACAGTATGTGGGGCATGGGAAGTGCCTATAGTGGCAGTGTGTAGTTTGTGAGGTATGCTGATTCGTGCAAGTCCTGGATGTGCCAATGAGCGACAAAGGAAGTATGCGCCTCCCCCTCCGCCTACAGCCGCCAGAAACCCTCCAGGCAGGATTTGCTGCCATAATTAATTATTTTACGAGATGATCTTGGGGAAGTTTCACGGATGTGCACTTCAAATAGCACAGCTAATCAAACAGACAGGACTTCTGCATAGCACATGATTCTCTATCATGCGTGCAGACTTTAACTATTTTATACAATTTACTGAACGATTTTCGTTTTCTCACCATATCCACATATCAGCACAACAATAAGCGGCAAACCGCCCGCAAGATCCAAACCGAGCCCGGTGATAAGGTGGTTGGACAAAGGAAAGGCCCCGGGCCTCTGTGGGCTACAATCGACTACATGTCTTCTTTCTTGCATTTTGGTCGATCTTAAGGGGAACTTAGCCGTCAAAAAGGTTTTGTATTAATCATACATCTTTCTTGGACTCTCTGTAAAAGTTGGCCCTCCTAAAAATTCTTCCACGAGGAAATATCGCCATTTCCAGTTGGAGCATCCCGTTATTTGCGGCGTAAACCCTGTTGGCATTTTCAACATGGTTTCCTAGTATGATGTCACGCAAAGGCTCGCATGAGACTTTTTTGAACGCGGTCGTTTCTTTCGAAATGACCAAAAATCGCGACTTTGTAGATTCGTAGAAAAGAAACGAAAAGTTATTGAAAAACTGTTTTCGTTACACGATTCAGCGCATTAAAAATCATAGTTTTTGGAGAACTTCCGAAAAGTGACAGTGGCAGTTTTTTGGTTGTGAATTTGAAGTAGCCAAACTAGACCTCAAACTTTGGGTTTTTACCAAAATTTTATCTTTTATCCACCCACATGACCTTTTCAAACCAATAACGGCCTTGGAAAAAGCTCTTACTGACTTACCAATGACTTCACTGTCAAAAACTGGCTGTCATAAAAATCATTGCGGAATTTAATAGCCGAAGCAATATTTGAAACTTTCCAGATGTCTTTCGCTTATTTTTGAATGCATCATAATGAGTTTGAAATTTGTAATTTTTCTAAAAAACATTTCTGACATTCATCAAAGTTTTTCGAAATTTGCAGAATATAGTTGCTGTTGGAGCTGGAATAATTGACGCACTGGAGTAAGTAAACGTTTCTGCTACTTCTGCAGTCCAGTACACCAATTAGGCCTTGTTTGACCGCGCCGGAAAAAGGCCTGGTTTAGAGTAATGAAATTTACTTCATTATGCTGCTCACCGTCAAAATAAATGAAATGCTCTATTCACATCGTTAGCTCTGCCCACATCAATCGCTTTGTTTTGTTTGGTTCTCGTTTGTTTGTTAAAAATGGATTTCGATTGGGTCAATAGTATGAGAGTATAATAACTGAAATGCTATCTGAAAAGCTTACGAAGACGATTTACCGCTCAAGTGGATACCAAGGAATCTTTGACTAGCAAAATACCGAAGACTAGACAAGACCTTTGCCATCTATTAATTTGTAGCACACAATGGGAATAGGGAAAGTAGTTTCCAAGAGCCAATGCTAGACATAGAGTGGAGCACGTAAATAGGGAAATGTCAAAATGTCAGTCCTGAACCATCCCTGTCTTATGAAGCTTTAAAAAGCGCATAGGTTACTAAGAACTGAAAGTGTAGGGAAATGCCAGTAGATCGTGAAAAGATACGCAGGTATAACAAATAGTAGCCCACCCATGGTGATATCAATATTGTCGTCGTTTTATTGTAGTTATTACACCATTTTTCGTTTTTTCCTTTGTTGCATTTTTGATTTAATACGTTTCCTTGAGGCTGTTGTTGTAGGCAGTTTTTAATTTATGTATCCTGGATTTTCTAGCTATGGTGAAAACACCAAAGCTGCAATTATCCGACTTGGAATGATTGAAATGAAACTATTTGCAAAGACATTTTACGATGAAGTTATCGAGAGCACATTCTTAGAATCTTGTGGAATTGCAGATTTGATAGCAACCTGCTATGGCGGAAGAAACCGAAAAGTTGCGGAGGCGTTTGTTCTAACTGGCAAGGCATGCAGCATGTTGTAAACTTTTATATAGAAATAGCATTTAGTTCGACAAGATGTAAACTGTTTTTGTCTCAAATTTTAAAGCGAAGGAGATTCGTTTCCTCCCATTGATGGCTTGTAGATCTGATGTAAATCTGTAGTTTTTCGAGTCCATCATAATTAAATACTAGTTTAACCCTTTTTGAACTGTAGAAAATAATTTACATTTAGAAGTTACTTTTCTATATTTTCAGAGTATTGAAGTACTGGAGGAAGAAATGCTTAATGGGCAAAAGTTACAGGGACCTCATACGGCATTTCAAGTCAACCTACTACTGAAGGATAAAAAAATGGAAAATCAGTGAGTATAGTAATCTTCTTCCTTGGCCGTACAAGTCTTCTGTTTGATGAAATACAATTTTTCCTGTAGCAAAACGTCAAGTTGTATGATTTATTTTTGAACCAATAAATAACTGAAATGAAAAGTGTTGAAGAAGCTAATACTTTTTCGATAGAGTTTTTTTAAATTATGACTCATAGTTATATCTCATAGATGAATGCTCTAGTTTTGAATTTTATGTCAGACTACATTGTTTTTAATGCCCTTAGAGGTATTCGAATGGCCCCGGCCAGAGTTTACTTGAGTAAGTCTTGCGACTAGTGTTCATTTTCTCTGCTACCAAAGGCCTAATTCGCAGACCAAATTCTCTTTATCCGTTCCTTTTCTAACTCAAAATTATTTTTACAGTGATACCTTTATTTCAGTGATAACGGGCTTTTTATGGTGTTCCTATTTGTGAATTGCTGATTTGTGGACTATGTTTTATTTGTGGAAATTTTAGATTTTGTAAAATATCTTCCGGTTTCAATTTTCCAATGTTGCCAGTGTTAGTAAGCCTGCATGTAGACTTTTCTTTTCCACTGCGAAGGATATCAAAATAGGATCTGTAAATTCTGTTAATTAGCAGCCAATTTTGAGTTCTGCAAGCTGGTTTTCTTCTGCTGAGAGGTGATCAATCTTGCGCAATGAATTCACCCCGCAAGATGCAATCAGCAAGCATCACGCAAATTGGCGGGTGCACTCGTGGCTGTGAAGAAACTATTTTGAAGTGCGATTGAAGTCTCGTGCAAGGAACTGATTTATTCAATCTGAAACTTCAAGTTTTGATTTATATTTTAGCTGGATTACATATTGCAAAAGTTTTGTACCGTGTTCTCTCCTATCTAAAAATTGACATTTATATTCATATTTTGTAATAGCGTTTGATAGATTTATTACCGTCTCTGCCTTTCAGCAAAAAATTTCAATTCTTATAGTACTTGAAACTTAGTTTATACCGAAAAGTTTCCATACCTACATTACAGACCTTGCCTTAAAATTCTGCCTCTTCCAATAAGATCTTTTGGAGGTATGGAAGACAGAAATAATTTTTGCTAAAATAAATCTTTTTTTGAGAATTTATCTTAATCCTTTAAAAATGCTTGACAACTCTCAAGCAAGCAAACAGTGCAAGGTCTGTTAACATGTCCAAGGTGTATATCGTAGATACTTATACGTGGAAATAATAACATTGGTTTAACCTTAAATCTGAATAATCTGCGACATTTTTTCCACATTCATGTATAATATGTGATGTGCACGCATTGACCTCCGCACTCCTACTTTTGACATCTTCTTGTAATAATATCTGGTGTCGATTTCTTAAAACTTGACTGAGGTGAAATTTTGTAAAATCAAAATCATGCTCTATATTTTTTCTTCGTTTTTGCTAAATAGTTATTCAGAAAATCATGCGATCCATTCATCTTTGCTCTTAATACTTTCCTAACTCCAGATTTTATTCGCATCAATTTTCAATGTAAATGAATTTCCTGAAAGCTGCAATTTAGATTTGCATCACATTTACATTTTGTTAGAATTTTTGAAGAAAAGAAAAACATTTTTTAGAATCGTCCTTTGGTCGTTGTATATATTGACCTTGAATATATGCTTGACCATGTCTAATCCCTTCTGAAATGCAGTTTTATCCAGAGCTTTCAAGTCCTGAAGACAGGCAAACTTGGTCCTCAAACTTGCCACTGTATGCTCCTCTATGTTTTTTTTACGAAATTTTTGTGCAGTGTGTCAGGGGTTATAAAGCACGGGATGAATTTGTCGGTTTTTGATTGGGCCCTTAAAATCATTAGACATAGTTGGACAAAGGGGAGAACTATTGCGCAAGCTTGCAGAACTCAAAATCGGCTGCTGCTTCGCAGACTTTATCAAATCCTATTTGGATATTTCTTGCAGTGAAAAAATAAAGTCTGCCAAAGGCAAAGAGAAGTGTTACTAGCTACTCTTCTAGATGTCCTTCGCCCTCGTTTAATAGTGTAAATTCCTTGTGAATGCCACCGCTGTGGTGTCGCCTTTGAAAACAAACTTGTCTCCTTCGAACTCAATGCAATAGTTTATCAAATTAGTTCGCAGTTGCACCCACAATTTATATATTAATTCCTGGCAAGGCAAGAGGTCAATTAAGCCCAATTTCGTTGTTCGTTTATTTCCAGTACATTTCCGCTTTAAGAATTTGAATTATTCGATTTCAATAATTTTCTGATCAATCATTCTTTGATTTATTATTTTGAAAATGTTGACCTATTTTACGTGTTTTTATATGGCTTTGGCTTACTCTTGTTATTTATGTTACAGATTTCCGTTGATGACCTCAATTTACAGAATTTTATACGAACGTGAGCCTCCTTCCCACCTGATTGAGACGCTGTCTCAACACTTTTAGAGGTCACTTGATCAAGGAAGAACCTGTTTAATTGCTGTCCTTTTTTTTCCTGTTTTTGGAGTTTTAGCATTAAAAATTATTCTAGTCTTTGTAAATCTAATCCATGAAAGTCTTAACAAAGCATAATAATCGCATAAGTACCTATCTTAGAACTTGTATTTATATAATGTTCGAAATAGCATTTCAGCGTATAAACATGACATTTTGGCAATTAATTATATGGTTGATACAGGTTGTTTATTTTTTTTGAATGAAATGCATAAAATTTCGGAATTATGTACCTCAAATTGTTTTAGCAGTTGAAATTGCTAAATATCTAGAACAATAAAAAATACAGATGCTCCTCCTCGTCAACTCAGTCGTATTATCAGACTCAGTTACATTCAAATCATAGCTTGGAAGATGTGGATCGAATCTAGCTCTCCACCTCCACCACCTCTGCAATCACAAGCCGGATTTTATCTTGTGTTGATAGACCTGGATGATCTGAAAGTCTTGTTGTCCACAGAAATTAATCCTGCCTCTGTTTCAGAGCCTACCATTGCTAACGCACCACGGCCTGGGGTTTTGCATCTTTCGCCAGCCTGTCTGGTTTTACGTCCTTCCCCGATCTTAAAAGTTCAAATGCAGCCACTACAAATTTGATGCCCAACCCAGGTAATGTGACCTCGTTATTACCCAATACCTTTGATGCCTTACCACGATTGGAGCAAAGAGTATATAGTTTTAGTATCCTCATTGCTTAATTTTATATGATTTATATTGCTCTCAGTTTGCTCTAAACTTGAAAGAGGGTTTTGTCCACTCGTACTAAAATCATGTGCCATTGTTAACGTTAAATTTCTTGGCAATGTATTACATTTTTATCCTGATCGCATTTTGCTAAGAGTTGGATTCTTAGTTTTTTTCATGGATTTTATATTACTTATTCTGGACTAGAATTTCTAATATTGCTCATAACTTCGTGTCGGCTGATGTTAATCATATTCACAACTGTGTTATGGAGAGTTACAGTTTGGCTACTTGGCAGGCCCTATTCATTTGCCCCCACCGTTGCATCTTAGACCCGTCACTAATCGGCATTGTTCCAAAAATAAAATGAGAGTAAATACAGTAAAACATTATACACGCCTACCGATCTGTCATCGCCTAAAGGCTCCTCTATCAACGATGGGATTGATGATGGCAAGGCTTCCGTGTTATTTAAGTGTCTGACCACGAATGGGAGATACAAAATCAACTGTTGCACTTTATGTGACGCAATATTGTAGAAATTTGCAATTCATCTGCAGGGCAAACGTTAAGAACAGCGAATTTTTTCCGGCCACACCCTTTTTCAGGTGGGAAACGCGCTCGCACTATAGCGCTAGTTACGTTTCTGTTGTTGTTTAGGGCAGTTGTGTGGCGTTAGTATGTTGGTGTAGCTAATATATGCATACCACATTCCGCCAATTTCGCGTGTTATTTTTGTTATTTTTTTTTCATATTATCATGCTCACCCCATACCTAGGCCAAGAGGCGTTAATCACCTTTTCCGAAGAAAAGGCACATTTGAGTTATTTCAGGCTAACATGGGTCATGGCAGGTTTTACTTACGTCATAGAGCCTGTCATTTTTCTTATTGGCAAATACTTATAGATTCTCTTATCGAAGTTTATTGCCCGCTACGACCATTGTGAAACAACTTGAAGTCTTGGTTTAACAAATTGCGTGACTCAAGTAGCTACTAATTTAAAAACAAGTCCACAAAAATTTACCGAGACAGTGACAGAGGAACAACGACAGATACGACGACTTCTTCAAACAGAACAAAACAATTCAGCGACTTATTCTGAAAATTATCGCCTTATTAAAACTACAACTTCGTTTATCAGCTTGAACACACGTCTTCGATGAACTCTCTAAAAATAGCTCTGGAGACACTATTTATACGTTAATAAAAACTAAACAACATCATACAAAACTATATAAGTATAGGTAATATATAGAAAATATAAGTACATAAAAAGTATAAGAAAATCGTTATTGTCCTGCAAGTCCAATCACCAGAAACATAGGAAAAAAATTTAAAACGAGGCTGAGCAATATCAAATTTCCCCCTATCCCACCAAAAATAATGGCCGGGGCATATGACCCACCATGTGCCCGCTGTGGCTGTTGGCTACAGATTGAAAGCGCGCACAGGAACTTAACTTTATGGACCACCTCCTACATACATATATGATATAGCATATGAAAGAACTTGACCTGAGCATTCCAAATCTGCAATACAATTTGGGGTAGACCCCCTATGAGAGGAGTTGTGATGTAAAACGTCTCCCGTACTTAACTTTTCCCTTTTTTATATATTTATTAAGGGATGTGTCGTTTTCAGTCTTCTGTGCAATGGGTGGATTGTCGACAAGTGCTCTTAATAGTTGTATCGGTTTTGGTCTTCCTGTAACTTGTAACTAAGTAATCTTATCATAATTATTATATTAATTCCTAACTCGCTCGATGCCGCTTTGCGGCATCTTCGCTTAAAGAGGAAGTGTTGTGATTTTTCAAAATTTAATGGAAGCTTGCTTTAGGTTTTTTAATGAAATGGCCCAAACCCCCTTTGAAATTGGTGCAGCCGTTGAGGAGATATAAGCGAAAATGTAATCAGCCCGCCTTCTCCCACCCTCGAACGAGTCGTTTTCCTCCCACGCGCCGCCTGACGTCACTAGATGTACGAATCACTCAGCTGACTCGCATTACTGTACAAAACTTTGCATGTCTGCACCAATATTTAACTTGATTCAATCGTTGTTTCCTAACTTTTTCAGTTTAAAAATCACTGAATGTTAGTTTTTGTTTGTGTTCTTCATCGCCTAGTTTTTTTTGGCAATTTTCCAGTAAAAACGACCGAATCAAGGCATCTAACGCCCGCATGTCGCGGGATGGGCCTAAGGAAAGCGATCCTATGCAGTAAAATGTATAAAAGCGGCTTTTCCCTCCATTTGTTTCCTTCTTAAATCATGCAATGTTGAAGCACTGGATCGCGTCCGCAAGAAGAAAGCGTGCTGGCTGGCCTGGACCCACTTGTTATTCTTGACTTGGCTCAGGTCCTCATAACATTTTACTCCAGACTGTTATCCATTTAATGAAATTTCGAATTATGAAGTAAGTGGAGAACCAGGTAGTAAAAAGAAATAAACTACCAGATGCTGTACCAACCATTGCACAGTTTCAATTTCTGGTAGTGGAGAAGCTTCACAACAACAAAATTGAAAGCGAATGGCATTTACAAAGAGAGAAAAAGCAAGAGTAAGTGGAAAAAATTCAGTCAGTATCTAGCTAAGGCTACAGTTTCACTAAAAAAGGGGGGGCATATTAGACTCTGTTTACTAACCACCCATTCCTCAAATTTCCCCAAGCAGAATTCACATTTTTTTATTTCAAATTTACAGAGAAGGAGTGTCCGTCTAACTCCTTTGCCACACATATTGAAGAAGAGACACTCCCCTTAGAGGTATAGAAGCATTAAAAACTATTTTTAAAAATTGTGCCATAGCTTTGATCTTTTATCAGAATTTAAAAATGTATGCTTATAACGTTCATAAGACAACTAAAAGAAGTATTGGCTGTCAGCTGAGCCTACAAGAACCAAACAAAAGATCTGAAAAATTTAAGCATAATTACAAGCATAAAGTTACAAGCATGGACAACAGCAAATAGTATTTAGGCAATATATTTTTGGAAAATTTATTCAATAATGAAACTGAAAATGTGATCTTGAAGAAAACTTAATTAGTGTAAGTAGGACAATTTCTGTAATAGGATAAAAGAAAACTATTTATTTTGTTATCCAGGGTGTCAAACAAATGTAATCCAGATAAAGTTGTTCATCATGCAGGGTTTTCTTCCCACTAAGCTAGCTTCCCACTAAGCTTTTTGAGGGAAACATTTCAATTGCACCAAAAGCACTTCCTTCACCCTGCTATTTTGCAAGTCTGGGACAGTTATTGGGCATCTTATCATTGGGCTTTGCAGCAAAGACACATTGTGACTTGTGAGCAAGTGCATCCATAATTGGTGATTGCAAGGCCGATACTCATGGACATTGAGCAAAGTACAGAAGTTACAGTATAATGGATCTTGATAACAGGGCCATAGGTGATGTACAGTTGGTGCAGGATACCTCTATATGCAGCTTTCAACGCTGTAATCAGCAGCCTTTCACTGTTGTTTATACACTCAAAATAATGTCAAAATTCTCTTTTTTCAAATAACACAGATTATATAGTTTCCTGTATTCCAAAAATTGGAATTTTTTCTTTCTACAAATCATAGCAAGAGCAGTTTTCTCATGGAGATGGAAGGACGGGAGCAAAGCATCCAAAATTTTAATGAGGGAGTAGGGAAAATTCATATTCTGGTTTCAGATCAGAAAGCTAAATATTAATTCACATGAAAGACCAGTTAAAAAAGTTTACTTGGTACTTACCAGTTGGCGAAGAGTAAACGATTGGCACCAAATAACTTGCTGCTTGATCGCGATCGTCTACAATTAGGCCCTCATTTCACCTTCCACTTAGCCACTGAAATCCTCTGCATTTCCCCGATAGTGTACAAATCGGTATGATCGAATGCCTAATTGTACTTCTTTATCTTCACTGTCAATCGGGCCAAACATTGAGGGTGTACAAGACGAATTTCAACTGTTTAAGTCACTTCAACTCTTCGACCCATGTTCACTTGCACACTTGCGGCTAAATCGCAAACTGCCTCCGGAAGTAAAAAGACCATTTTCATTACGATACTGTTCGAAAACAAAGAACCGAAGCTAATACAACAGCTTTTAATGCTATTAGATTAATTTGGTTATACAGTTCTTTGCGCAAAAATCTAAATATTGTGCTGGAATCAACAAACAGGTAAAAGCCAAATGGTTCTGTGGATGCTAGAATTTTGCAATAGTGTATTACATCATTGATTTTTTAAATATTAATTTTTGTTCAGCTGTTCATTATAGTTATATAGCAATATTTGTATTATTATTGATCCAGAAAGCTTGAACAGCAGTTATTTAGGATCAATTTGAGAAGAGAGATTGATGCAGAGTACAGAAACATATCTTTGTCTTGCCAACTTTATGTTTAAAGGACTTGTGCCACCTAAATTGGCGCCAAATATTTTTTTATTTAATCTTATCAATAATTGCTATATGAAAGTGTCTGCAAAATATTTTGACTTTCTTCGATCCTTTACCCATC
>JAACYV020273965.1:0-15487 GCA_009936425.2 Chrysaora fuscescens | reverse complement strand
TGTGAACCTATTAATAGACAAGCTTGTCATTGGTTGTTACTCAAACGCAGAATGAAACCTCATTCATAGCTCTAGAGCTTGGATTTGCAATTTAAGATCCGCCATCACTTGCAAATTTGTTTTAATTTCAGACATAATTTTACAAGGCTAGCAGACTCTCATGTGATGAAGGGTTCATCTAAATATAACTTGTTAGTAGCTGTCTTGAAGATCATCCAACTCCCCTACCGCCACTTCTTCTATATTCTTACCCTAATCCATTTAAAAATTCATAATGCGGTAGTATTCTTTTGATGGTTAGTCTTTATCCTTGCTTCACTTGGAGTTGTCTAAGTTGTTGTGTTATTAGAAGTTATGACAACTCTGTTTTGATATGAAGCGTGTCAAACTTGGTTGGACAGATGATTTTGGTCTACTTTCTCAGCCGATGGCCTACTTGAGCTTGCTCATAAGCCCTTCTAATCTCCAAAGGTCTTATTTTCTTTTTGTGAAATCCATTGAATTCCGCTGTAAAGTAAGCAGATCATCAATAGTTGTCATTCCGACATCTGTTTGCATAGTAGGATTTCTTCACTAATATCCACACTGGTCTCTGTTGTAATCGTAGGCCCTACTGTTTAAGTTGAAGTAATTTGCCAGTTGGTTATATCTACGCTCTTTTTGCTAATGTATCAGTGGAGCTCTATAATTTTTAATAGCTACTCTGTCTATTAAGCCAGCTGCTATCAAGGCTTAAAGTCAAAGCTATGGTTAACGTGGCCGTAATGAATTTTGGAGCAAATAATACAATGTTGGCAATATAATTGTGCCGGTCTATGTTGCAAGGTTCCTTGACAGGAAGACTATTTTTTCTAGCCTGGTATACGTCGTAAATCAACTTACTTTCTTCTTCAGAAGTGTTAGCTATGTGCATCGATTTGGGTCAGTCTTCTAGACTAGTCCAACTTTTGCCTTTTTTTTCAGGCCAGCTTATTATACATACATACATAGATACATACATGCATACATCCATGCATCGTTCTTACCAGCATTTCCACAACGAAAGTGTTGCTTTTCAACTCTAGCCTAAAATATTGTATGTTGAAAATTGTGTTTACAAATATTGAAATTGGAAATGAAGATGAAGGTTGACGCTTGATAATAATTAGATAGTTCGGAATGGAAGTTTACTGATTATTCGTTTATTAGCTCGCATTAAAAGTTCTTTCCGTACACTGTTTCAGAAGAAGGGTATCATCAATTGCCAATCTGTGATCATATCTTAGCAGTAATGATGCAAATACCATGGTGCAAATGATGCAAATTCTCCTGGATTACTAGCGTCTGCCTTTCCTCATTCCTCGCCAACGAGGGAAAAACATGTTTCGATCTACCCAGACCAACCACGGTCTCTGTCAACATTGTAAGCATAAACTTGAAAGCTTTCTTAGACGGAAATAATCTCACTGACGTAGCTTTGTACGCGAAGATTATTTTTCAAGGAAAATTCATTTTGCTGGACCTATTAGATTGATTTTTTTAATTGATTGGTTGATTGGTTGATTGGTTGATCGATTGATTGATTGATTGATTGATTGATGGATTAATTGCTAGGCACATTCGCTTGCTATCTTCATAAGGTGTGGGTTTCTGTGCTGAGCAGAAAATGCTGAGTAGCTGAAAGGCTAATCTAAGCAGTGCGACCACATTTCTTCCTCTCGATGATAATAATAATAATGATAATAATATGTATTTATAGTCTAATTTCTAGCCCAAGGGCTACTCAATTGACTGTATGAATGGGTAACAGATTACCCCCTGGTCTGGATGCATATAGCTAGTGCAGCCACACACGGCGCTCATAACTGCCAATCAGGTACCCATTTATACTCCTGGGTAGAGAGAGACACAATTGTGCTAGCAATATGCTCAAGGTCAATCTCTTTGAATCAGTGATGGCATAACCGTGCCTCGAATTCGCAACTCAAAACTTTGTAGCTGTAATGTCTAGCAATTAACCACTGTGGTAGACTTATTACATTCGTCGATAGTTTTCGCTATTGAATTGAATAGCTGGATGCTCCAACTACTTCACTTCACTTTGAGCGATCAGTAGTAGGCTGTTGTTGTTGTAATAAATGTTGTTGTTGCTGTTAGAGCTTTTATAGCGAAAAGTGGGACTCGTGTAATAAGTCTACCATTGTGGCACAGATTTGAGAAGTTTCGTTCGAAATCAGGTCTGCTTGACTAACTTGCAACTAAGGTTGTCGGTCATTTCAAACAGCAGTAATTGTTCATCATAAATCAGGCTAATTGGATGATTTTTTCTACAAGAGAAGAGATCTTCATCCTGTTAGACTCAATACTAGAATTGGCGTCGCTTGTGCAGTGTTTCTCACATTTTTGCCCGTGACCCTAATTTCTTATATGTCTTATTCAATTATTCGAAAGTCGGAATATGAGAAGCTTACTAAGAAAAGCACACCGCATCTCGGTCTGATGTCGGTAAATTGTTATAAAATCACGAAAGATAACGACATTTAGATGATTTAGCATATTGCTACAATATGTCTATGTATGTGGGGGATCTGTTGTCTAATCTAATCCAAT
Organism: Chrysaora fuscescens; assembly: GCA_009936425.2. Lineage (NCBI taxonomy): Eukaryota > Metazoa > Cnidaria > Scyphozoa > Semaeostomeae > Pelagiidae > Chrysaora > Chrysaora fuscescens. Next base: position 12,898 of record JAACYV020273965.1, on the reverse strand, counting down.
ACTTGTTGACGATATTTATCGTGAATTTTGAATATATGGCAGAAGGAAATTTGATGTTGATGGGAACGTTTTCAAGTTTATGCATATATTCACGCATCCGCACATTCACTTGCATATCTTCACAAGATATGGGTATTTGCATTAAGTGCAGAGGAAATATTGAAAAACTTCAGACTTAACTGAGCAGTGCTACTCTAGACATTCATTTTGATGTGACCTCACTGCTTGATTATGTCTTGCCTTGCCTGGAATCACAGAGAGCTGGCAATTTCTATCCACACTCTTTTACAACCGATTTGGATGGGGCTTGAATTTACAGCTCTCAATTCTAGAGTCGTGCGTGTTAACCGCTCGACCATACCAGCAGTAGCTACATTCTACATCCCTTCATTTGACCGATAAGGCACTGTGCGACTAAGCTCGAAACCGAAACACAGTATACCTCATACCTTCACTATTAACTTAACTCGAACCCTCGCCATCAGCTAGACTCGAACCCTCGCTTAGTAAAGCAAATTTCTGTTATCATTGAGATTTCGGGCTCTGGTGGGCCGCCTTTATTCGAGCTTTAATATATTGCGCTTCATAACTGCTTCATTTGGAAATTATAGCTCTACTTTGCTGAACTGGAGCACACCTTGTGGTACCTTTGGGCGCACTAAAACTTACTGAAAAGTAATGAACCCGCCGGGGTATGATTCTCATTAAAATCCAAGGTCTGATAGCCGATATGCACTCCTGTTTGGTCTAGTTTTTTCGCCGGCTTGTAAATTAACCTATCCTAATTAATCTAAATCTCTTGGACTAACTAAGCTACATGTATTGTTGCTTTGGACTCTAACTATGAAAATAAAAATTATTGTTATTATTGCATGTTCCTTTTTTTGAAGATCTGAAAAGAAAAGGTCACGGTAATATATTTTTGATTAATTTACTTTTTGTTTGCATTTTAGTCCCAAGTCTTGCGGCCGTCAATGTAACCGGACAAACAAAAAACTCATCCGCCATCTTGGTGTCCTGGTTTCCGATTCCTGTCACACGTGATCCTTCTATCGAAGTACCCGTATGCTGTGTCCATGGCAATCTCACTGGCTACACCATATTTTATAGCAGGGTGACAAAGAATCTTGTTGAGAACGTAACATTGAGCCTTGCTTATTTAAAGAACATCACTTTGCATACCAATTTTACTGCTGGAGGAAATTCGAGTGGAAACTTCTCAAATGTGAATTCAACTAGAATGTGGTTCACATTAACACGGCTCGATGCAGCGAAGAACTATACAATCAATGTGGCAGGGAATACCATAAAAGGACATGGAGTGTTGGGCGAAGCAATTCATGTTGTTACAAAGGAGAATGGTTAGTAGCTAAGCACGGGATTTATTTTGTGAGTCATAGTTTTAACCCCTCCTCCTCTCCATCCCCTCTTTGACTGATATAGCTAGCTACCCCGCTCAAACTACAATTCAGGCCACTACATTTTTCACATTGATTTGAATTAAGGTGGTAGCTGCTAAAGCTTGGACTCACATATATGTTGAATCGTAGAAATTCACTTGTTTCCCTTAGAGGAAGATTTTGAATTTAATTGCACTGATGGACACTCATGCGATGACTAAGATTCAAACATTTTGAAAAAGTTTTGAATGCTAAGACTGCCTAAGATCCGAGATTTGAACACCCAGAGAAAAAACTAAAAATCATAAATCGATTGGCCTTTCTAAGAGATACCATTGATTTGCCCTCCTTCGTTTTAAATACCACTCTCTGTGACTTCAAAACATTGTCACTTCAAAGGATTGTCACTGATAACATTATTCCAATGTTTTGCAATTTGAGCGTCCTTGAATCCAATTCAACGCCCTAGACTATAGGGCACATCTATATCCTATAGGACAGGCTTTCTCTTGGCTTGTTGAATCTCAAGCCTACACTTAGCCAAGGCTTCATTTACGCAGAATATATATAGGCCTAAATTTAATTTCTCTGCAGTGCCTTCAAGAGAGCCGAATGCTATCAAAGGATGGAAACTAAGCTCGACACGCCTTTATGTTGAATGGAGTAATATTCTTTGGGAATACCGAAATGGCATAATTGTAGAATATATCATCTATTACAGGTAACTGCAAAACTGTTGATCGTCAATATACATCTTACTCTTATTTTGTTTGCAAACTTGTATTTCAGGGATTTCTAGCAGTTCTTGTTCTCTGATCAAAGCCTGGTTTCCATTAAATCGTAACAGTATCGGCGACAGTCTGCAATCTTCGGCGATCACTATCTTTAATATTACATCTACGATTTCAGCAGAGTGTTTCCACTCGTCGGCGAAAGCTTGCGAAGCACCTATACCATGATCCATTTCATACCCACAAAGGCGCGCCAAGTCGACAAAATGCGCGCGAATACAAGTTGGATGGAAAGTCAATGGCAAAACTATAATTTAATTGGCTAATTAGATCCATGTGATCTTAGTTTGACAAAAGCATATCTAGGATGATCGCCTATCGTCTGCAATATGTGTTTCCATAAAACGTTTCCCAGATCGGGACAGTCGTAACGATCGGGAAAGTTAAACAAATTCAACTTCTCCGACGCTTACGATCCATAATTGCCGACGGTCTTAAGGATCTTGAGGAAGTTTTTCCATTAAATCGGGAACGCAACGCAGATGTCGGAGACCGTCGCTGATTTCCTTGCGACCGCTTTACGATTGAATGGAAACCAGGTTTACTCACCCTATCAATTGCATTCATACATTTCTACCCAAACAACAACCAGATTATGCTTTTGATTCCTTCTAAGAATATAAGCAAATAAATCTGAAAACTGCTGGGAGTCATATCTAGAAAGCTCGGCTGAGTTGTTTCTATCACTCTTTACAGCCAAACCCTTTATATTATCAGCCGCTAAGATACTGTATTATCATCAACAATTTTTAACTAGTAAGTTAGCTAAGTTAGCCTGCGGGCTATTTCTCATACTATTCGCAGTTCTAATTGATAATTAGTTGTGTTGTAGTGTAGAGATTTTAAGCCTTGTTGCTTTGATGCTTTAAACATGGAATATGTTTAAGATGATATGGTTGATCATGTTCACTCTCAATCCTCGTCAATCTGTGTTTTCTTTTTTCAGGGAGACTGCAAAACCTTGGAGTCCAGAAATCAGTAAAATTGTCCAAGCTCAATATAATTCAACCATTCTTTTCAATCTGAGAAAATGGACGTACTACACGGTTAGAGTGTTCGGAGCTACTTCAAAAGGCCAAGGAAAAATCAGTGCTAATATCACCTTAAGAACTGATGAGGATGGTATGCTGTTTATCAACGTTTTCTCTAACCTCCTATCCCATGGGTCTAAGCCACCTCAATGCACCTTTTAATGAACCGATCAATTTCGTCTAGGTGCAAACTATTGCATCACAAGTTTGAATAAGAACTATAACGATTTGAACTTTTGAATTTGTTTGCTTTAGACTAGGCAGTTGCAACATACAGTACTCTGGCAATGCCTGTAACGAAAATTGGAAATTTCACTGTGTAAAGCCTCGAGTCATTATGCTTCACTTTATAGACCAATTATTGCCGTACGTTTTTGGGTATGATTACAGTATGTAGTATTGGAGGTTTTTGAGAATCAAAGGCCTACTCAGCGTGATGCTGTTATGTGCTTTCACATTCCTACTTTTATGAATCTGTTTAACAACACTAAGACATGATGCCGAGTTGAAAATTTTGAATTTGTTGGCCCCTTGGTAGCATCGCCCCACTAGCCAGGAATTGTTAATGACTTTCCTGATAATGATATTTCGTAACGTACATTCTTTTTAGTCCCAAGCATGACTCCACAAAATGTGCAAGCAGCCGATTACACTGGGCCTTACTCCATTCTTGTCAAGTGGTCTCAAGTTCCAAGTGACGCGCAACATGGCGTGGTTCTAGGACACCGAGTTTTCTATACCAAAGTGTCAGAGGCAGATGAGGAAATTAAAGAGAAAAGATTGATTATCAAAACTGTGTCTGCATCGACGCATGATGTTTATCTGGAATATTTGCCAACTTATAGCACGTACCAAATAAGGATTACCAGCTTCACTATCAAGGGGGATGGACCGTTTTCCGACCCAATTCTTGCAAGTAAGTTAAACAAGTTTGTGGCTCCACGAAGGGGGGGATTCCGGATCCCTTATTTTCTCAAAAATGTTGATATGTCGACTTGATTGATCAATACATAAGGTTTATCAAGTAAATGCTGCACTTGCCTTTAACACGTATCAAACAATTTTGGTTTATATTCATTTTAAAAAGTGCGTTTTCTTGTTTCCAAATAGTTTGAAGTGAATAGGCGTAGGTACAAACATTCTTGGGCTCCGCCTAGACCCCCATCTCCTCTTTCTAGGATCCACCACGCATTGTTGTAGATTTTTTTGTGAATCTGGACTTGTTACAAGTTTATCCTTTGGTCGATGAAAAATGGTCCTAAAGAATGAGAGGAGAAAAATTAAGAATGATAAAGAAAAAAGAAAGAAAAAGAGAGATTTCTTTTCTTTTTTTTCTCTCTCTTTTTTTCCTCCTCTCGTATTTCCTTCTCTCTTTCGCGAACAAAAAGGAGAGAGACTTGTAGGAAGTCCATGGTGAATATTCCTTTTTTTGAACTAGGGGATGCGGGGCCTCCTTTATTAATCAAATATTAAAGAAGTTGATTAGTTGCTTGCACGAGCTTGCCATCTAAGATAGAAATTGTAACGGTTTTCTTTATTCTAGGAACCTGTCGTTGTGTCAAGCATCTATACACTAACTGGTGGAGATTGCCACCCTATAACTACGAGAAAGATCTGACTGAAACTGGGGCTGGCTCACCTGTGGTATCGAATCTTTCTTTTGTGCCAAAAGGATTATTTGCTGGCTACTTGAGAGATATGGCTATTTGGGCGTGCGGGAATTGCTATGGACCGAGGGGACACGGGTACTCCGTGGTCCATTTTGATATCGATAGAAATGGGAAAAAAAGCCAGAAAAGTACAGAAGTGAACTGCATACAGGACGTGGATGAGACATTTGACTTTACGTTTCCATTGCATGGTCGGATATTTCAGACTAGATTTTTGTCTGAAGGGAAGTTTCTGCCTGTCGTTGACCATCCTGAGGCTGCCATGGTCGTTTTGAAAAAAGTCACCGTAGTTAGTCGAAGCACAGCCATGATTCAAGCTTTGATGTCAATTTGGCCTCTCATCGTGATTAACATTGTCTTTGCTGCTGTCGCAGGATTCTTTATCTGGGCCTTGGTATGTTTAGTTTCTTGATAAAAGACCTCTGTTAAAACTAAAATCTTTCTCCAGCACAGAGACACCAGGGTATAAGTGGTAATTGTACCATATCTTCAGAATCGAGCCCCGTATTAGCTTTAAATATGGTGCATGGGTGGCTTCTGACCATTGATGTACAATTTGAACTTCTATATTTCTAAGCTAGTGCCATTTTTTGTCACAGGCCCTTATTTTGTTCTATTTTATCGTCTGTGACAGGTCTCTGCTGTGATGCCATCAATAATTTTCTTCACAAGGCCATAACTCAAAAACAACAAAAGATATTGAAGTTTTCTAAACGTCATCCTTACTTACATTCAAAGCTCTTTCCCTAAGTGCGAACTTCCAAAACTTGATACTGTAGGTCCAATTGAACACACGTGCCACATGGCTGATGGTTTTCGTTAAGTGAATAATGGATTCTTTGCCCCGTTCCTGGCTAAATCCCCAACGGGACAACCACACCAAACCTCCCACTTAAAGGCCCTTGCTACAAAGAGGATTCTGTAGTTAGTAAGGAGATAGTGCTCATGTAAATGACTTGCATATTCTCAACGTATAATTAACAGCGGCATATATTATCTTCCTGTTTTTCTTTTAGTCATCCTTATCTTACAATGTTAGTATGCGAAGGTTTTTCTTCTCTTTTGTTTTCCTTGCCTAACTATCTTCGTGTTAACATTGCTTTGTGAATCTTTATTAACTGCAGTGATTTCGGTTTTAGGATCGCACCTCGAACCCAGAAGAGTTTCCAAGCACCTTCATTCAAGGAATGTGGCAAGGATTTTGGTGGGCCTATGTTACAATGACAACAGTCGGGTAATTATGTTGCCTTGTTAATGTAATTTCTAGAGTTGTTCCCATTATGAAATTGCAGATTATTTTTACCGATGTTTTATTTACCAATTGTAAATTCATAATCGGCCGACCTAATCTGTTTTGCCGATTATTTTGCAATTCCGTTAAATTTTAGGTAATATATTTGTCATTTTCAAACTTCGTGGACTTTCTTTCGCAACCAGCTTTCCCCCAAAACATAAGCTTATTTTACAAAACTTTTGTTTTGTTTTTGTTTTGCTTTTTGAACAATTACCGATTACTGAATACCGATTACCAATTGTCCGAAAAATGCCGTTAATCGGTATTTCCGATCATTTCCGATCAATCGGAACAATTCTAGTTATTTCCTGTGCTTCTTGTGGCGCGGAATGAATAAGTCATAAAGAACGAGTGGGGTAATTCGACCCAGAGCCCTTTCCGACCAATATCTAACTGACTAACCTACTGCACTGGACAGAATATATCAGAGATTGTCTAAGAGGCTTCTGTACTCCTTATTTGATTCAGTTATTTCTGTTTTTGCTATGTTTAAGCTCATTTAAGATTGTAGCTTAAAACGTGTGGAGTCCTCGTATCGAATATCCTACCCCAAGTTTGTCTTTATTAAAGAGCATTTTCTTCATATTACAAAATTCAAGCCCGAAACACAATTGGTTTCCCCAATAAATAAGTTATATTTTCCTGATCAAACAAAGCACCACATATAATTACCAACGTAACAGTTTCTTTGAAGATATAGCTATACTTCGACCAAGAAATATTCTCTAATATTTATAAACATCCTCAATTTTCGATGAAGCTCTACTATTTTGAAACCTAATTCCTTCGCTGGGCATTAGAGAGCCCTAAGGATCCTCAAATATTTTTTTTATACATATATTCATTTCCTTCAGATATGGTGATATTACACCGAGGTCATTTGCTGCGAAGATTTTCTCTATAGTTTGGATTCTGATGGGGTTGGTCCTGTATGCTATATTGGTCGGCAATGTGACAAGTGCTCTCTCTGTTAAAACGCAAGTAATTTTACGAAAAGTTCAATTATACGACACCCAGGTAAACATTCATAATTAGTTTCTCCTAAAACAATATTCATCCATAACTGAATTACAAAGCTGTGATAAATCAACACCTTGTAATAGTAACACTACCAATACATATTTAAATTCCAACAACATACTAAAATTGTCCAACAACAACGCTGATGTCCATGTTTGAAGAATCGGTTGGAATGTCGAATTTCTTTATCGATCTTGAGCCTCTTATGCACAATATCGGAGATCTGTGTAGCGTGAATGAGATTTTACCCAGCTGGTTACAGCACTGATTCAGATTGGTGCTTCTTGGTTAGTTTCTCTACGAGTTCCTTGACAAATCTCTCGGTTTCTTGGGCTACTTCTTTTATAGTTTGAGAACACCAAAGGAATGAGATGCCTTGCTCGATGTCAATTACCCTTTGATTATAACATCGCTTCTTCTCTCGATAAATATCTATAGCTAATTCCGTGATTTGCACTGCCGTTTGTTCCCGTTCACAAGATGTGCTGGTTTTTTGCCGTACCGCTCAAATGTTACACCATATTATCTGTACGGTAGCTATAATCTTCCCTGTACGGTATGAAATCTTATCTCTGAAATCAGGTTAAGGATTTAGCAAGGCATTTTTTAAAGTGTACTGTAGAACGAGAGAGACTACGATGATTCAATTTGAAGACCTGTGTTTTATACTTTTAACAAAGTTCAACCCGTTTGAACTTGTCACTGCTGTTTGACGTTGTTGCTAACTTATTTTTCCTCTTTAGGTCGCTCTAATCAACGGCTCATTTGAAGAAAAAATTGCTCTTGCAAACAGTGCCAAACCGGTTGGAAGTACGTAAATTTTTCATCTTTTTAATGTCTCTGCAACTTTTATTTTCATCATTTCGTTTCTGCCGAAACTATTCGAGCGAAACTATTCATTTGACAAATCACATTACTGTCATGTGACCATCACATGACACCTCACGAGGCCATTTGAGAAGGTGGAAAGATATCAGGCAGGGCTGACTTAATGACAGATGACTTCGTGATACTAAAACTGATCTAAAGATTTCTCTTTTGTGGAGAACATTGACGAATAGAAGTTTCTGTTTTTCGCCCATTTACAATATCTATACAAAGCATTGATACCCATGCGATATATCTACTCGACCACCCCGACAGTCCATTGTTTTATGTAAAGTCATCTAAGCAGCATGTGGCATCAACCTTCGCCTTCAGTACTCCTTGGAAAACTTCGACTCACTGCATCGCATCATATTATTGCCGACATTGCTACATCGTTATCATCACTACGGTTTTGTTACAACATATGTAACTTCTGTATGGCTACTTTCATTTATCGAGTCTCATTAGTGCTTCAACCTTCCTGCATCCAACATTGCTACATCATCGTCATAACTAAGATTTTGTTACAACCTCTGCGACTCCGGTATGGCCGAATTTCATTTATGGAAGCTAAGAAATCTCAAATATTATGGCTATGCGACAGTCTGATGTTAGTTTGATTTGGGTACATTAAAAACACATCTTTATTTATTCATTTATATTGATAGAATTTCGTTCAGACGTTTTTTCTTACCTTGGTGGGGCCCCCTACGTTCGAAACTTACCCCCTGCCCCTGCCTCCTCAACTAACCTGTATTTTAAATGTATTTCCGCTTTTTCACAGGCATTTCCAAGGCTTAAAATCATGTCATAAAGTGGATTTTATGACACCCTTATACGATCTTCTATTGCAGGAAAAACAGTTACAGAGATTTTGAACATGGTTAAGGATGACAAAATACCAGCTGCACTGGTTGACACTTACATTCTGTCTCGATACGACCATTTCTTTGGGGATACAGCATTATACGTGCAGCGAACATTGAAAAGCAATTCTTTCAATTATGGTGTTGGCTTAATGGGAAATATCACGAAACTGTCCAAATTGTTTGTTCAATACAAAATTGCAACACAAGCTGATTTTTCTTTATTGTTGGAAAAGTATATCAGTGTTAAAAAGAAGGTATGTTATTACTTTTCAATGCCGCTGAAGTGACATAACAGAAACTGAGAATGCGCGAAAAATTACAACTTTGAACTGCTCTAGCTCCGATCAAAACTATTTAAATAAAGGCAACAACTGATTCTTTTTAGGCAGTAAACTATTGATTTCTTGTCCCAAAGATCTTCAAACGTCATTTTACGCAGTTTCTGCACCCTCCGCTGTAGTAATATCATGAATTGGTCTCATGAAGATATTATTTCGAATGCTGTGGGTGCTTCTTGTTCTTTAAAACACCTATTATTACATGAAAATGTTTCATCGAGTTATTCAAGCAACACATTTATTCAAAATCCAGGATTTATTAATCGTAAATTTTCATTGGTAAGTTTTGAGTACTGGATCGTCAATCTTTAAGGAAGCAGTAAGATGTAATCTTTAATCTTTGACCTTAGATATCTAAACTTTAACCTTTGTCTTTAGTTTCTTCTTTACTTGTTATAGCTATTCTTTAATCTTTATTTTTCAATCTTTTATCTTTAGTTATGGAACTTCAATTTTAAACCTTCAATTTTGAAACTGCAGTCTTTAATGTTCGTTCTTTAGCCTTTAATCTTCTATTAGCTTCAATTTTGAATCTTCAATTTTGAATTTTCCGCTATGAATCTTCAATCTTCAGTCTTCTATCTTGAATCGTGGATCCTCAATCTTCGATCTACAATCTTCAATCATCAACCTTTTCACGTCTCCTCTTCGATCTTCTTTCTTGAATATCATCATGAATCTCAATTGAATCCTAATTTATATCTCTCTTACAGGATGAATCAACCGTTAGTGCTGCTGTTAAAGATGATGAAAACATGTTTGCTCCGAGTTCTCCGATGTACAAAAAAACAGTATATGCAGTTCTTGCGTTGATTGTAATTGCCAGTGCAGTTGGAGTTGTTGTAACGATTTTCAATTCTATAAGGGAAAAGAAATCGAAACATGACAAGGAGGTTATCGGTATGCCTGAAAAAATTGTCTTTATTCATTCAATCTAGGTATTCAAGTCTGCTTGCCAACCTATTTAATTAAGCTACAGGTTATTCTCTATTATGCCGTTTTGATGGAATTTCTTGTCCATTATACACAGCATGAAAAATATCCGTCACTCACAGAATATTAGCCCACCACGCCAAGCTTAATTAACCGTCGCAAAAGGCAAAATAACCCACCACACTCAGGTTAATAACCCACTATATTCAGTTAGTTTATCTGCATTTCTTGCTGAAGCCAAGCACGAGAATTGTGACCTTAAAAAGGTCCTCAAATAGATAAAATCGATGAAAAACCTAAGGCACGACGCGACGCGCTGTCTACGCGCTGTAACATTAGCATTTGAAATATGGTTCGGAGCTTATCACGTTTTTGAGATACTGAGCTACCGGCTGGAAAATTTCAAGATCACTTATCCTTGCTTTTTAACGGTTCATTCTTGAGTCAAAGTTAAGCCTTGGTTAGCTAAATTCAATTCCATTTGTTGCGTAACAAACGGAGCGAAGAAAAAAATAGCGAAAACAACGACTCTTGTAGAAGATATTATCAAAGAAGAGTTGTCGTATTTGTTTTACTCATTTTTAACTTGCTGTTTGATGTTTCTTATTTTGCAGAATCACTGCGGATGCAAAACCCAAGTGTGAGAGCAATGGAACATGCTTTAGATGAGGCTTGCGATATTTGTGGAGATTTCCTGGAAACAATGACCAAAAACATAGAAGAAATGGATCAGTCTCATTTAAAAGACAGACTTCGTTTGATATATTTATACCGATTTCTCGACAGAAGCAAAGAAGAGGGAATCAGTGTTAAAAGTACATTAGCCAGGCATGGCATTCACATCAAGGATCGCAGTAAATGCTACAGAGAAATTGATAGAATGAAAGGCACTGATACGTCCTGGAATGGGAAGAATAGGTATTCTGTTGATGGGGAAATAGAGAGATTTGGATTTGACAAGACCACTGGAAATGCTACGAATTTACAGAAACCCAGTTTTGATATGGTTCCAACAGCTACTATCAACATTGAGAGCAGTGGAAAGCATATCTTTCTGACCAGGGTGACTAGCAGTGATGATTTTGCACAGGACCAGACCTTCCCCGTGAAAGAAAGTGGAAATGTGGGACGTGAAAGTATTTCCAGCATAGAGCCGTTAATAAAATGAGGTAAAACTGCATATATCTGTTTGTATTTGGGAACGAAATGGCCCGAGGCCTGATGTTGTAACTAGTTCATCACAGTATTACAGCAGTTTTGCAAAATAGTTTTCCATCATGCATATTAGCTATAGATATGCCATATCGTACAAAGAAGGCAATGGCACACGTAAATGAGAGGATCATTGCGTAAAATCAAATGCTATTCTCTACAACAAAAATAGAAATGTTGTGCGTGTAGTACGTCGTTGATAGAATGAACAAATAAATAATTTAAAATGACGACAGTGTACTTGAAATACGAAATTTAAAACAACGTTTCGAGCTTAACTCGTCTTCAGGTTTGAGGGGAATAGGAGAAGCAAAAGTGTAACGATAAATTAGAAGAGTAAGTTCGAATAAGTGATTAAGAGAACGCCAAAAGAATATAGAAAATCTTGTGACGTGGAAGACGCCGTGATAGCGCGAAAATGATAAAATAGATAAATCAATTAATAATAGAAAAATATAAAACAGAAATGAATTAAGAAAGGAAAAAGAATACAGAATAAGGAGAAGAGATAAAGGGGTAGCCTATGAAAACTTGACTATGAAAGATAAGAAAATTGTTTGTTGAGTCCTCTCGGGAGAAGAGTTTCAAGTTTAAAATTAATTCGTTTCTCTAAAGTTTTTCGTTTGATTGAGTTCATGGGTGCATAACAAAGTGCAGTGATGTCTATGTCTGAGATAGAATGGTTGCCAGTATTAAAATGCTGTGAAACTGTGGCATCAGGGTCATCTTTCCGAGCTTCTTGTAAGTGCACTTTTTTCACCACGTTCCGGAGATACTCTCCGAAACGGGTATTGAGATATATATATATATAAATTATTTATTTGTTTATTCTCTACAACACATGAACCTTCTATTTGAACTTAAAATTACTTGTGTTTTAACATTTAACTCTGCGAGATTATTTTTTTAGCTCATACACACGTTTAGAAAGAGTAATAACAACCTACAGGATAGATACACATATATCCCCAGATATTTTTAGCCTACTTACAAGCCGGATACTTTAAAAGAGAGAGCTCTTCTTGGATTATTTTACATTATTCAAATTGCACTCAGAAAAGAATAAAAGATTATAATAGTTCTGCTCTAAAGAGGTAAATTGACCATTTTTAGTATAATCTCACAGCTAAGAAAGTATGTTTTTGATTGATATTGCTATAAAAATACGTCTCCAGTTATTTAAGATTTGCCAAATTTTGTTCTTGATATTAATACAATTTTGAAATGCCCAAAATCGATGAATTTCATTAAACCCTATTTTTGGCCAAAACCATGAATAAAACTATGGCAAAAGGGGTCAAAAATGCCCAAAATCGATGAATTTTAGTAAACCCCATTTTTGGCCAAAACCGTGAATAAAACTAAGGCAAAACGGGTCAAAAATGCCCAAAATCGATGAATTTCAGTAAACCCCATTTTTGGCCAAAACCGTGAATAAAACTAAGGCAAAACGGGTCAAAAATGCCCAAAATC
>JAACYV020273964.1:0-22910 GCA_009936425.2 Chrysaora fuscescens | reverse complement strand
CATAAATTATTGCTAATCATTGGAACAAATTGTTTGTAGGATCTCCAGCTCGACCCTATCTTAAAGGGGCAAAGTCAGAGATTTGTATATTAAATGATAGCTAGTGAGAATTTTGAAGCCATCGTCAAGCTTTTTTTTTATAAAATTATGCATCTGCTGCCTACTATGGGTGCTCAAAGTTGACTTTCGCCGAGAAATACGAGCAGTTTTTTTTGTCGGTAAAGAGTATTGCATGACGTCAAGCGGTTCTATTGTTAAGTCTGGCAGACCTATTGTTACGTTATCGGTGTACAATCGTTACACACGATTTTTGTTCGGCCAGCTTAGGTTGACTTGAATTCGTTGGAGTTTAACGCTTCGAACTGAAGCAATTCAGGAATGCTCGTATTTGTAATGGCCATATCAACGCGGATTGCTTTTCAAACTACTGAAGATGGAGAAATGGTTCAGCTACATACCTCCACCTTCTACCTAATGCTATTCCAGGACATGCTCGACCTAGCCCTTAACTATCCGAATGAAGAAATAGTAGCGTCATCAAGGATCAGAGAACGAGATTTGGCACCAGAGTACTAGAGAAGATAAGGGCCAGGCCAGATTATGCATGTAAGTTACTATCACTTCATTTCTTATATTTTGGTTGATTCTCTGTAGGCCATTTCTATTCTAGATACTCGATTGAGCATGCAAATTAAATTGCATTGAAACATAATTTACATTTATGGCTTAGGCACATAATAACAACATTCTTGAATATGTGTAAATATGGCTGCAAAATTCAAGGCTGCAAAAAAGCATCTCTTGAAATGTTACAAAATTGTTGATAATTTAGACACTAGTATGCCAAAATGCCTAATAATCATAAGTCATAATTTTAGCACTCAAAACATAAAATGTGATTGATTTTCTAGTAGAACCACAACAGCATATATGGCTATTCTACTATACTACTATACTGCTGCCCAATGACTATTATTTGATTGGAATGATCTGGAATTTCCACTTGCAGAATGAAATTTAGAGACAGCTACTAACAGATTAACGCAATTCAAAGAGACTATACCAAGGAGTAGCATCAGAATTGCTGGGATCTAATCATGATGCTGAAGAAGTTATACACTGAACACAAGCCAATGCAACTAACTGGACAGTACTTACAATTTTTTTCAATTTTCTTACTTTTACAAAGACTCTTACTATGAACAGTAATCAGTATGAATTAGTATTAGAACACATCCAAAATGATCGAAAGTAAATCTATTCAACATGTAAAATACCATTCCTGAGGATACCTTGCCCTAGTGATCATGATATTTTTAATATAAAAGTATAAAGCATGATATGATTGTTCTGAAAAAAGTAAAGAAGATGACAAGCTACCTTATACATATATTACAACTAGATTAAATCTTGAAAATGAACAAATTCATATGCAGATTGATGCCATCTTTGATATTTTCCACAACGCAAGGCCTTGGCCGCAAACGATTTTTTCACAGAGAGTTTTTAACGAGAGTTGCGTGACATCAAACCGACGACCTTCCGAGAACTCTTTAAGAATATAGGGAAAAAATCAAATTCAATTACCAATATATATACATATGATTTTACCAAGAAAGCAGTGCAAGATATGGAAAAAAAACAACATCGTTCTCAGGAGGTCCGATTTCATCACAATATGAATTTACTACTGTTTGACATTAGGTGCCCGTTAAAATGAACGACTCTCGAACTCTCTTGTAGATTTTGTTGGTAAACAGAATAATTAGATATCCAGCTAGACCAGCATCTTGTTTTGATGAGCATACACAATTCTTGTATTCTCGGACCACGGAAAATATAGTGTGGCAGGAAGAATTCTTGCAACGGCGCTTTTGTTGTTTAGGTACCCCTGACTGAACGATGCCATTGCATGAAAGAGGGAGAAACTCTGTTTCAAACAAGTGCAGGCGAGGCGAGGTTAAAATGTGACATGCCGAATGCTTTGGAAAATTGATGGTGGAAGCAACAAGTAGTTGGCCTTTCGGATCAATGGCCAAATTCACACCATTACTTTTGATTTGAAAAGAATTTTGGAGAGAAAAGTTTCCAAGCCGCTGAAAACAAACTACTTTGCTCTTAGCAATGAACTTCTGAATGCGAATCTGTTTATTTGTGCAGCGATACTTTAAACACAGACACGTAGTGCAGCTATTAGATATAACAAAATTAAAGATAAATGAATATCAATATTTGCTAAAGCCATTGAAATTCCATGTTTTTATCATAAAATAAAATCATTAAATGAATTGTAATTGCATTGATATCAAAAATCTGTTATTCACGAAGTAAAGAAAGTATTTATGAGCTCTAAATCAAGCGTTTTGTTGTTTAATTTCTTATTTTAGAGGGCTACCAATCTTTCTTTTTTACGACTATCGAAAATAGCCAAGCAAATTTTTAACAAATAGCACAATGTCGATATTTTATATACTATACTGTATGTCTTATGCGAAACCAAATCTTCTAAACCTATTCCTATACACCTTTTCCTTCCTTCCAACTAAACACTTTGAAGACATTATACGATTTGAGCCTGCAATGGCTAAAAATATTTTTTTTTTTCTATTTCAGGGAGCCTGAAAATGAAACCAGCAGAATTTTGCCACTCATTGATGTGGGTAGTATTACATTTTGATGCATTCAATTTTTCTTTGTTGAAGCTATCACTTTTCTTTGCTGTATTACTTAACATTCCTGTATTTATTGTTTTGGCTGTCTAATTTCTCATTTAGAGGTAGCTACTGAAAATTCATTGATATTTCTTGTATCTTAAATACAGATTAGAAAATAGAGACTGAGAATGCGAAACACTGATCTACTTTCATCAATATGACTTAGTTTTCTGAAATCTTACACAATAAAATTGAATGAAAACAGCATTGTTGACTTTACGACGTTCCGACAATGTTTTAAATTCTGCGAATTAGCAGCTGATTTTGACAATTTTTCTTCTGCTGAGAGGTGCTCAATCTTTCACAATGAATTCACTCAGCAAAGTGGAAACAACTATAATCTCGCAAAATGTCTGGTACACTCTTAGCTGAAATGAAACTATTTTGAAGTGCAACTGAAATCTCGTGCAAGGATCTGATATTTTCAATCGGAAATTTCAAGTTGGATTTTATATCTTTATTTCCATGTTCAAAGTATATTTGTAGAAATTTTGTTGATCTCTTCTTCTTGGAGACAGCCCAGTCAACTCTACGACAGCGATTATCGAAATCGATTGAAAAACTAATGATTTCTCCTATGAGATGTACACGATGAATACATTAATACATTACATACAGTTAAAGGGATTGCAAGGGGGAAACAGTTTTTCTTTTAAAAGTTAAATATTGCAAAGTTATACACTCTGACGTTGTTAAAAGTCTTTTATTGCGTGCAAATATTTTGCTTTCTTCTATCAAACTCTTGCCTATGCAAAAAACTTGAGGCATATCATTGTGCCTGTTGCTTATCATCTCGCTGTACGCAGTTCTGGAATTACAGCATTCTTGAAATCACATGATAAGATTTGCAGTCTTTGAATCAGCGTGCTTGTGAGAAAAAGTTATCTTTTTTGAGGCCACAACACGTCCACAACATGCATTGCCGTGCTATTTAGCTTACAGTTCATCTGACTCAATGGATGGAGAATCACTAGTTTGAAATCATTTGAGCACTCAAATTGAAACAGCCAAAAAAGAAGAGGCAGCCAAACAAGGCAAAGATAACTGCTGAAATTAACTGTTACACATTGCTAAATACAGCATGGTCCAACATATCTGGATTATCTTTATTATAACGCGCAAATGTTTGTATGTTTGTACGCTTTGCGGTCGGCGCTCTTTCTTTTTCCCCTCCATTCACCCCTGGGCGTCTGCCCCCACTGCCTGAGCAGTGTCAAACCTAATTTATTTTGTAAACTTACTTCTCACGGGCTCGCCATCTTCAATCTAAAATGAATTTCCATCTTCGCTTCTCAAAGGCCCTTCCGCTATACTGCTTCCGACTTTGCAAATTGCAAATTTATTTTTTTCTAAAAATTCTTTTGCGTGACCAAAGCCAGGAGAGTCTGCTTACTTTATGTCATTTTATTTACGTGAATTTTCTTGTAGTTTTCGAGAAATCCTTCGACGAAGTTGTCTGTTTTTGTTGGCCTACCTTTCCGATTGTCTCAAATGTTGTTTATCCACTGTTACAAGACGAAGGACGCATTCGTCTCTTGCCTTTCAAATTTCAATCTGATTGCTGTTCTGATATCTTTCAAATGTCAATTGATGCGTGATCGCTATGACAGCTCTCTAGTTGACTGTGGATTTACTGTGCATTAAATAATTATAACTTGGTTACAATCCACCTAGGTTACTATAACGGTACTGCTTGAGATCTCTGCTTCGAGCAAATTGCGTATTTCTCACTTCCAAGGCCACGAACCTCTGCTTTTTTTAAATCGTTTTATTTACGTAAATTTCGTTCGAGTTTTCGAATAATTCCCCGATAAAGTTCTCTTTTTGGTTTGGTTGTGTTTTCCAACTGTCAACAGGCCTTTATGCACACCTTTTTTCAAATGATGTTATCCCACAATTTTCTGTGCATGTTATTTGCCAGAGAAGGACCAAGGAACCAAGTGAGCTGGAACTATGCAGAATCAAGGACCTATATCAAAATCCACCCCATCGACGCAAGACTTTTCAAGACCGGCATTGTGTACCTTAGAAATAAATGTTTTTATCGAGGTTTCAGTGATTTAAGGATAGAAACCACACCGGAACTTAAGGAAAGATGCCACGCAACGGCATCGAGCGCTTTAGAAATAGATATAATAATTATTTTCCTTAAGGTTTCACTGGTTTAAGCGTGGAAACGACACAGAAGCGCACGGAAAGCGGAGATGCCGCGAAGCGTCATCGAGCGCATTAGAAATAGATATGATAATTATACCTTGGTTACAATCCAACCCTTGCACAGAAGACCGAAAAATGACTCATCCACTAGTTTGCTATAATACACAAAAATCCATGCATTAATTGATCTTGTAGGCCCAGATAGGACTATAGAAACATATTTGTATCTATTTTTAAGGAATCTTCAATTCTTTTTGCTCATGCCAGTTGGACAGAAACACCGAATTCAGAAACACCAAATTCTTTGAGGCCACATGGTCTTAACCTACATGGCCTAAGATCAAGAATGATTTCTGTCCATTGAAGTAGAATTTGTCAATATTATAAATTAAGGTAGATGGAAACAATGAAAATGAATAAGACATTTATGGCTGTACCACTGCAAATATTCAATCTACATCTCTGTATTTGTGAATATTTTCCGTCCATTACCAAGAGAAAATAGGTCTTGACAAGCAGCGCAAGGCAGACTAGCAATTTTGGCACTTAAAACGGCCGACACTAATGACTTGGATGTCTACTTGGATTGCAATGGTACTACGATTGGCAAAAACATCGAAACAAGTAAGGTAGATGGAAACCATGAAAATTTTGACAATTTTGACCAAAAGTAGACAACTCTTTTTTCTGCGTATTTCAATGAAGAATTTATTGGAGAATATGATTGTCAACTTTGTTTTCCCTTCCCACTTTTACATTTTACAATAAATAGGGTTTTCTATCAAGTCGTTGGAAAGTTTACCCTTAGCAACCATATTTGTCTTGTTGCTAGGAAAGTTTTGGCTGATTTTTTACCCCCAGAGAGCTAAAAACTGCCCCTTAAATAGACAAATGAATCCCAATGATAATTCAAGCAACAACAACAACAACCAATGAGCCTCAAATAGGTGTCATAAGTTAAACATGGCGCACTCAGATTCAGAAGAAGGCTCTTTTTTTCTGTTCCAGCTGTAAGGAAGAGGCCTTCTGTGACACCAGCAGAAAATTAGAGTCATCAGGACGGATTGATAAAAGAGGAGGCAAGCAGGCATATGAGGTAAATAGAAGGTCGGTTCTGGCTTCGATGTGAATGAGACATGCTGGTCTTGAAAAATTCTGTGGTCTGTATTATTGAGCATGCTTCATCTGAAGTTGCTGAGAAGATCATAAATGAGGCTGAAGAGAGGCTTATTAATGTAACATCAGGGGAGGATGAAGACAAGATTGAGTGGGATGGCGAACAAAACCGAAAGATAGCAGAATTTGCAGTCACTATTGATGGAACATGGCAGAAGCGAGGATATTCATCCAAGACTGGGGCAGTCTTTGTTATGCCTGTTAGGACTGGTAAAGTTCTTGACTTTGAGGTCCTGTCCTTGGTTTGTTTTGAGTGTAGGGCCAGAGAAAAGAAGGATAAAGATAGCGAAAAATATAAGGCTTGGTACAATACACATCAAAGATCCTGTCCTATAAACCATCAAGGGTCTAGTGGGGACATGGAGTCAAAGGGCCCCTGCGAAATTTTCTTGCGATCAGTTGAGAAGAGGAATCTTAAATATACAGTGATCGTTGGGGATGGAGATACTGGATGTTTTAATGCTGTATCAGTGGCCCTGCAGAAAAAGTTTGGTGAAGACTATCATGTAACTAAGGAGGAATGCGTTGGACATGTCCAAAAGAGAATGGGAACAAGCTTGCGTGAATATAAAAAAATGATGAGAGGTGGCGCTAGTAGGCTAAGAGATAAAACTATAGACATTTACCAAAATTATTATGGCACAGCCATAAGACGAAATAAGGGGAATTTGAAAGGCACGAGGAATGCAATATTAGCAATATACAGCCATATGATCATTGATGAGGAAGCAGATCTCAAAGAACAGCATGCTCTATGCCCCCAGGATGAAGACACTTGGTGCAGGTACTGGCAATCTACTGTATACAATACTTGCACATACAGTGGAACCAAGCGACTACCAAGTGTCTTCAAAAAAGAGCTGAAACCAATCTTTAACAGGCTTTCAGATGATGCACTCCTGAAAAGATGTTTATTGGGAGTGACACAGAATCAGAATGAGGCCTTGCAATGCGTTCTATAGGGACAGTGTCCAAAAATTAAATTTTGTGGCAAGAGAAAGGTTGTGATTGCTGCTTGCCAGACTGCCTCAAATTCAATATAGGAGCCTCAAGCTTGGCAGACATAATGAGGGTGGGCAGCATCAATCCAGGTCATCACACAATGAGAGCCTTGCGAAAAGCAGATCAAGACAGGCTGAAGAATGCTGCAGTGAAAGTGTCGCAAAAATACAAGAGCCGCAGTCGTTACCTGAGGGCCAAAAGATTAAAAATAAGGACAAGGCCAAAGAAGTCTATGTTTCTGGTGGGTATGGGTTGACAGATGAACCAGAGTATCAAGAGAGTAGAGAGGGGAATTATAAACCAAAATCTTGTCAACTAAATAAAAAAACCAAGAAACGTCCAAAGAGGAAAGTACAAATTGTTGAACCAGCAGAAGAAATAATGGATAATATTGAGCCACACGTCATGTTTGTTATGCCCTTGCAAGAAAACTGACAATATACTTTTCTTTATAGATGCTCCATAAGAGTCTTATTGTCATGCTAGCAAGAAAACACAGTGAACTATGCCAAAACTCTTTCAGACTATATCTTGAACTATCTTTCAATTTAAAGTCGTTTTTCTGAAACTAATTTCCGGACATGTAACACACTTGTGGAATAGATGGGAAAGCTTGTGTGTGCCCTAGAATCACAAAATTGAGGCTGTTAGTGTATTTTTTGATGCTCTATACAATCAATGTTTTAGATTTTGTTTATCTCAACTGTGAAAAAATCAATTTCAAAAAAATACATTTTACAGCCCACCAATTATATACATCATCATATTTCAAATTTGTGCAGTTGTTGTATAGAATATGTCCTTCTACAACTACCCAGAAAAAATCAATTTGATATCTTTCCCCTACTAGCAGTTATCTGTTCCACAAAATAGTGACCCCGCCACATTGTTTTTATATTTCTATTGTAACCAAATGGTCACACCCAAATCAAGCACCCAATTTCTATTGCTTATACCCTTAGGAAAGAGTTCTGCAAAATTGATAGATGTAGATTGAATATTTGCAGTGGTACAGCCATAAATGTCTTATTCATTTTCATTGTTTCCATCTACCTTGGAAAATGAAGTACACATAGCTTGTACTTGTAGGATCTTTGTACATCTTTGCCAGCTGCCGGGCAGTATGGCACTTCTCTTCACCGTATGAGATATGCCATCATTTGAAGCAATGTTTGAGTGAATCCCATTGTTTGCATATTGTGGTGGGGCCATCAAGCATCAATGACGGAATAAGCAGTATGAATGAAAATATGACTGGTTTTATGGTTAAAAGAAAGTGGGACAAAACATTTCCGATAATTCCCAAGATGTATCTGAAGATTTTTTCGATAAAATAATTCCCAGAGAAAATCCCATCAGCCTCTATGGGATAAAACGCTTCCTTTAAGAAGATTGGCGGTTATATTTTCAGCGGTTATATACCTTGTCCATATTTGTATAACAAGTAACGTATATTTCCTCTGCATGCAGGAAAAGGATCTAAAAGCCCAGGAATTATGGCAGTTGACCAAATGTTTGCAGGTTTGTCAGGTTTTCTATTGGTGTACTGCTTATAAATAAAGTTTATATACATCATATCTTTGAATTTGTTTGTATTTTCATATTTGTTTGTTTCTTTGTATTTTTCATTACTTTTAAATATATATATGTTTTGGACGCATTTAATTGTTTACAAATTTCCTGCTATTCTATTTGATTAATTGTTAGGAAGCATTGAATCGAGAGCAAATGTTGGAGCAAAAGTTGGCTACACTGCAAAGACTGATTGCCAATGCATCTACAGCTTCGCAAGATACTCTTCAGGTAGGAACCTAAAATAAAATATTTGGTATTGAATTAGTAGGCGGATTTTTAGCGAATGTTAAATCATGAGGTTATCTTAATGTATTATATTAAAGATGCTAATAATTTTGTTTATTTGGTTCTATTTATTTATTGTATGTGTAGTGTATGCTGCTTGATGCCGCAATTCCTTATGTAGCTTTTTGGGGCATTTACAGCTTAACTTATAGTAGTTAAAAGAACCTGAGTGTAACACAGGCATCATCTGTAAGACATCCAATTTGTTATGTAGACCTTTGAGATTGGTGATTGTTATGAAACTTTTCAGCAATGCTCTTCTGTTGTTTTTTTGTTTGTTTTTGTTGTAGTTTTTGATAGACGTTTTTAGCTTTAGCTATTCATACATTTTTCAGTTGTTCTACCCACGTTGCGTGTAAATAGCGACAGGGCCGTTATTCAATCTCGTATAGATTTATTATTTATTGACCTTTCAACTGCAAGGGAGAAAGAAAAACAACTTATGTCTAATGCAAAAATGGATTTGTGCCACCTATTTCACCCCATTTTTTAATAAATTTTACGATGGGAAATATGGTCAGATGCAATAATTCAAGATTTTAAGATCAAAAATTTATCCGAGGGGCGGTTAGGGTGCATTTTTCGCACTCTCTAAATTTTCACGTGATACTGTGACGTACAAGTTGACAGGTCGAGTTTTGCGGTCCACTGAAATCTAAAGCATCTTAGAAATTAGTGGTAATTAATTACCTTTTCTTTGGCCTGTGCCGCAGCTCTAGCTTTTGGCAAACACCCGTAAACAACACAGTGAGGTATTTCATTTTATTAAAAACCTTTAATAGACTATTTTCAAAAAAATTATGTCGAATGTTCGATTCCTGTACGCAGAAATAGGAAGATTTCAAAGGGTACTTTCAATACTCAGGCCTTTTCGATTTCGCAATGTTGTCAACTTCTATGTCACAGCCTCACGTGATGCATTTGCAGCCAAACTTTCAAAAGCATTTTGGGAGGGGTAAATGATCGAAGAAAGTAAAAATATTTTGCAGACACTTTTATATAGCAATTATCGATAAGATTAAGTAAAAAAACAATTCGGCGCCAATTTAGATGGCACGAGTCCTTTAAGAAAGAAAGCTAAGCAATGGCGAGACAATAAGCAAATAAATTTTATGATTTTTGCCTACTTTTTGGCGATGTTGAAGCAATTCTAACAAGGCTTGAGACTGATGGATTTATAATTGAGAAATCGTATGAATCGAGTGGTCCTTCTTTTTTATTGGAAATCCGTTATTTGATATGGGAAATTTTAGAATTCAAGTAAAGAGCAGACTTAGGTATTTGCCCTCCAAGTGCCACTAAAATTGACATTACCACCAGTCCGAGTGAAAGTGCATGCATCTTTCCGTCATATGCTGATCAATATAATCCAGATACTGCTGCATTTTCGCCACTTGGGGTACTAAGAAAGCAAATAAACAAAATACAAATATACTACTTCACCAGGAATGGGCGTTTAGTATAATAATTTTCCAAAAAAATTTGGTGTTTGAGCTGTATTAATTTGGAGAGAAACATATCCAACCTCATTAAAAATGTCGTTATTTTAAAGCATGTTGGAATATATTTTGAATTTTATCTTCTTTAACGACATTTATAATCATAATAATAAAAATATCAAATAGATATCTCAACACTTTAATGTATTCGGAAAGTGAGTTCTGCAGACTTATAGGCAAAGTCCATGTAGAAAAAGATTTTATATAAAAGAAAATTCAAAGGATCCAAACAAGTTCTGGAATACGATTAAATCAATTTACCCCCCCACCCCCAAGAAGCAAATTTCCTAATCTTTCAAAATTACCGGTGATAAAGTAAGAGACCAGAGCAAGATAATCGTGAAGGATAAGGCTTTCTCTTTATGTGATTTGATTCCACATGGAGAAAACAACCCAATTCACCTACAAAAACATATAAAAAGTTTATGTTCAGAAACAATAAAAACAGGAAGTTGATCATTAACTAAAGTCGAACAAAAGCAGCTGCCTTAGATGATCCGCCACCAGGTTTGATAAAGGAGTCGGGGAATAGGTTATTTATAATTAACACACAGAACAGCTGAACCCATGACCTACTCCCTTAGCGCATCTCATAAATATGTTACCAATAACCATTCGGACTGATGGGCAGCTAATCTGTGATAATTACCAACCAAATTCTGTTTTGCCATTACTTTGCAAGAAAGTAACGATTGTCTATCTTCAAGCTATGAAATTTCTGAACACAAGCAAGCTGTTGTCAAGATGTCAATTTGATTTTAGACCCAGATAAACGCCTGGGGGACATGTAGCCGAGAGAAAGAAGCAATGATGCAATAATACGGCGGATGGCAAAAATTGGGATCGTATTCAGCAAATTTTTTAAGTTGGTTGTCGATACGATTGTTATTCTAGCATGACTACAATGGTATATTATGTTCAATATTTAACATGCAACCAAGAATTTAGTGGCTTACCGTAACTTTGCACATTCAACAATTGGTGTTAATGAAGCTTATTTTTTTATTTACGCTGATACGACCCGAAATGTAACGTCGGACAGTTATATAGCACTTTGTAAGTGTAAATGAGGGCTAGTTTTTAAATATTCACACCCTTCTACTGAGGGCTGTGTTTTCAATATTCGTACCTCGCCAATCAGGGCTACGTTTTAAATGTTTGCACCTTTCAGCAGATCACCCCGTTTAATCGAGGGCTACACCTGCACTGAAGCTCTTCCCGACCATAAACCTATTTTAGAGCTGAGTTGTTGCCTCGCTTTGTAACAGGGTGGGAAGGTGGATTTAGACCCATATATTGTGTTCAACAATATACATAATACCAATCATTTGTTGCCCCCCCCCTTCCGCCAAAATACGCCTAAATTGCCATCCGACCGTTTGAGCCCGGAATTGAATTGGATATCGACTATTTTAGAGTATGCATGCACAAGAACAAGACACATTGTCAAGGAGCTAGCTGCATAATAACAGAAAAAAAAACCGGAGCAAAACAGCAATAACCATATAATGGACTATAAACAGACTGTGCCCTCTATATTTGAACAGCATTGTCATTAATGGGTAGTTTCAGCAAATAATGTCAGCGAATAAGAACAGCAATCAATGTTAGCGAAACACAGTAGCAACTGACCATATTACCATATAATGAAGAACGGCATGATGGACTACAAGACGCTGCAGATGAAGACAAATGTACGATATTGAATTTATGGTATACAAGCTAAGGCAGCTTTGCTGGAATTGAATCCTCTAGCTCCTGAGTCGTGCGGATAAGTTTGCGTGATAGAGGCGTTTCAGGGAGTAAAGATAGAGCCCGAGTTGCCACCTTCTTATGATGTCGGACAGCAGAGATATAGCTCAAATGTCTAGTTGCAGTGGAGGCTTCGATTTGGGTATGTGCTGATGTTTCCTCTACGTCTAGTGCAAGGATTCGGTACCTGACGATCTGAAATCGAGATAATGAGTCGGCAATCGAGTTGTCTCTACCTGGGATGTGATTGACAACACGAAGAATAATCTGCAAATCAAGGCCCTACTGTGAGGATATTTTGAAATTCTGGAATGCCATATATTAATAACAGACATCTTATCACAATGAAACGCCAAGTTCATGCAGCGGAAAGATGTAGATAACCCACATAAAACAAGTTTAATAGATAGAAAACGTCTTCCATTGGATGGATACATTTTGACCCCTCTTGGGCTATTGATTTGATATCCACTGGTCATCGAAGTACATTTCCGATACCTCGTGTCCCAGATGCGTTTGTAAAAGATTGATTATTGAACAGAGGGTAATATGTGAGTTGAAGATCCTGTATTTACAATTTCACCAGGGGTGGAAGAAAGCTCACCACTCGATGTCCTTGCAAGCGTCTAAATTAAGGAAATGTGGTGCGACAGTTTATTTCTGATGGTAAAGAAGACTATTGAACGCAATGTAAATAATTTTCCAAAAAGGATCACCTTTGATGCAAATGAAAGTTTGCCACCTAACGATAATATATCACGTTTTCTTACTCTGACGGAATTCGGAAATCGATGATTTCAGCGAGGATAATTTATCAGTAGGCAGCCTAAACTCTAAAATTATTTTCTCTATTTCAATGCAAAATATACATTGGAAGTCACTGGACAAATCAATTTTTAACAAAGAGATAAGTGTCTTAGAATTGTTGCTTCACGCTTAAAGAATTTACTGGATCAGTTAAGAGACAGTCGTCAAGGTAATGAGAAGAGTCTTTTAAATTGTTATCATTTTGCATAATCGGGAAAACTGAACATGCTTGAACCGAACTTGATTGGAAGAACTTAAAGACTAACGTAACCCAAAAAGGACGAAGATAAAAAAGATAAACAACTGACAAACCTAATAGTTCAACTAATAGTTCATCAGTAAACCTAATATCAGCCTTAGCTACTGTGCAGATTCTAAATGCAATTTTTGATGTCGATTTATGCTAAAGACATGTTTTGTCCCGACCAATGTAACGACCAATTTAAAAGCTTAGTCAAAATAGCTGAATTAGAGATTCATTTTCTGGGATGAAATCGTTAAGGATAAGCCTGGTGAAGAAGACTAGTCATTAATTTAGCGAATTTGTCTATCACTTTCTTCAGAACCAGATCTATCGGGAAGTACAGAGATTCATAGAGGGGGTACAGTAAATGGACTTGCAACGCGTTTATCTTTCAATTCACATAAAATATTTTCGAAGAGTATTATCGAGTGAGTATGAGCAGATTTCAGATTACTAGATCGTCAGGTACGGAATAATTGGAGAAATTTATTCTCTCACAATCCACTTCTACCAGTCCGACCCTTTGTGCTGGTGTTAATTTAGGACAGGCTTTTCAACAACAACATGCTTGCAGTTTGGTGGAAAGCTACCTTCCATCGTGTTGCACGGATTGACAACGTTACACATTGATGCTCCAGAAGTCTTTGCTCGCCCTACTGTTGATTGTCACCCTTTTGCTATGAAACGCAAATCCGACATAGCAAAAATAAACCGCTAGCTGATGAAGTCGAATTGCTCCACGCTAACCTAACCAACTGTCTTTATGAGATACCCCATTTCAAATTTCAAAGCAAAACTTAAGATCTAATGAAATCATGAGAAATTGATGAGTAAAAAGTGAAAGTATCATTTAAGTCACCCTTTGATAAATAGAAAAGCCAAATTGATTAAAAAGGTTTTGTTCAATGTTTAGTCGCAATTGAGTTTGGTTTTGTTAACGTGCGTTAACAAATTAAAACTTTTTTTAATGATATCTATAAAACAGTAATTGATCAAGGAAAGCTTCTCACGTGGTTCCTCATTATTACAATGGTTATATGAACCAGCCACTGAATTTGAATACCAATATGTTGTGTAAGGTGAGTGGCTAGACTTTGCGGAGTGCTCATAAAATCCTCATGTCATCTAGAACGGTGGGTGAGTAGCAGGGATAAACATCTTGCTGATTTTAATTCAAGTGGAATAAGTTCCAGAAGTCGAGGATCTGCATAATCGGAAAAAGGAAGCGTGCATGGTTAGAAAATCTATACCCTATCCTACACTTTGTTGGATATATTATTATGCATGCTGCAAATCAATTATTCTCACGAATGTCTTTGTAGCGACACATTTCTGGTTTCAAACATTAACTTCGTCTAATCCCTATTGGCGTGTTCGATTTGATAAAAGCCTTTCCCTTTTAAATCTCATTCTCTGCGCAACATTTGATAGAGTTTCAAATTTTAAAAAATGTCAGATATGAACTGGACGCTGTGGTAACCTTTTCACTCGTGATATCTTGATTTGTGCAAAATTGTGTTTTGAAATTTTTCTTTCGATCCGTCATGTAAGCTACTTTGATGTCTCCTGCAATATTTTAACTAAAACTCATGAATAAATTGCTTTCTTCTAGATTGTTTTAATTAATTCTTTAGGCATTTATACAAGAAGATGAACTTCTTTCAAGGCTTGATATACTCGAGAACGAGCTAGATATAATGACAAAGGTAAATATGATACCCTATTCAATAAGAATAACTACACTGGTAGACAATGATTAGACTAAAATCTCTTTTTAAAAGCTATATAAAAAATCGATTATGTTGTTAGGTGGTAGATTTTTGATAATAGTGCAAGTTTTAAAATGAGCCAAGCTGTTATTCTAAGAAGCTATAAAAGAAACCACATATTCAAATCCAAATATGCTAGTTGTGTCGCTGTATGTAATGATCGCCCATAAATCATCAAAAAATTGTTTTTCGAAAAGAATGCCGTATTTTGATTACCTACCTATATTTGCATTGTCATAATGTGTGTATGAAAGTGATTGACAATTGTAAAAATTGTTTGATAATATGTTGCACTAAAATAATGTTGCTATTTTAGGAAACTAATGAAGACAATTCAAAAAAATTATTAATAAGTCTGGAAGAAGAAAAAGAATGCTACGAAAAGCAGGCAAAAGTAATTTTACTTAAAATACTTTGTTACCTTAGTAAAACTACCAATATTTAGTCATATTTTTAATTACTTTGTAGAGAAACTGAATTTGGGCTCACAGATTGATTTTTCTACCTGATTCTTGGAAAAAATGACTGTAGTGCATTGGTTATGCTGATTCTCCTGTTCCATTGAAGTTGATCCGAAGTATGATTTCGCTGTGAAAAAGGCTTTCAAGGATAAGCTACTTAATCAATATTTTTTACTTGAATGTTAGCTTAAATAACCTTCCTGCCTCTTTCTGGCAGGAAACCATTCAAAGAATGTTGCAGGAAAAGTTGAATGCCTTGGAAAAACTGGCGGACGTTCAGGTATTTATAATTATTTATCTTTAAGCAAAAGTCGCCAGCTTTATATGTTCATGTTTTTCCAAAAGGGAAAGCTTTTCTTTCATATCAAGTACTTAGCACGCATTAAGGAGTACATGATGAAACCCAGCTGCATAAAGGAGAGACTCACGCATCAATGTGTTTTTCAGAGGTCATTAAGCTATTCTGAAGATGAATGCTCTCACATGAAGGTTCTCAATGAAAAGATGGAAAGCGACGTTAAAGATCTGATGGAAAGGCACGAACAAGTAAGTCAATGCAATTCTTTTATAAAAATTCCGATTTGACTTTATTGTTTGTTTTTTTTTTTATTTTGCCTGATTGTTTGATGCCCACTTTACATTATATTGCTCCTCAGAGACTTAAAGAACTGCGAGCATTACAAGAAAAACTCGATGCTGCTATGAAATGGGAAATCGTGAATGCTGAGCAGGTTAGTGTCTTTTTCCCAAAGCTCCCAGTTTTATACAGAAAATATAACGCCAGGTTGACTTGTACAGGCTAATATAACAGTTAGCCTGAAGACGAATATAAGAATGGTTCTTTGTTTTTGTTGTGATTCACTGTTAACTTTAATTGTTACTGTGTCGCTCCATAATGGCAATGGGTAGGTCTTGTTTATTTCAAAATAGTACATGCAAATCCTCTCATGCTGTTCGCAACACTTTTTATTTTGTTCCCTGTTTATCTTCATTTCACGTTTATTTAGAATATCAGTCTGTGGCACAAGCTGTAGGTCCACACAAACTGTATAGCTACCAGAAACCCTAACTTTCTGGCTTTCTTTATCGCTGGCTTGAGAACAAAGATAAGTAAAGAATTACCTTGCAAAGAGTGAAGAAGGGTTTCTTAAAGACGCTGCAGTCGAATTAGAATTAACTAATGCTGAGCTTAAAGATAAGAATGTTTACCAAGATAGCACGTTAATGAAAGAAAGCACTTGAAGGAATGCAGTTACATGGACCGTTCCGCAAAGATAAAAAGTACTTTCTGTCTGAGGACGTTTGTTAAGGCTTCACAGATTTTCTAATCATAATAATAGTAATCAAAATTATAATGATGAGAACACAGAGATAGCAATGAAGAATCAAGAATCATCATGGGGGTGGCTTCGCAGTGGAGACTTATAAATGGACACAAAGAGTTCGTTAGTTGATCCACAAGACCAGGTGTTAAATAATAATTTGTCCTATATCTGCAACGCTTGTCGAAAGTGTTGTCGCATTGTTGCGGATTGTACAATGTTGGCGCAAAAAGAATACAATCAACAGCATGATAATTTCAGTCTCAATTTACTTGTCACTTTGTTTGGCCACAACACGTCCGACTAGTGGTTGTAGTTGAAAAATAACTGAAAGTACTATTTCAGGTTTAAATTGTATGCATTGTTATTGGAACTTTGGGATCAATCCCCAAATAGCTGACATACTAACTGGAGCAGTTGGACATCCAGACAGACTTGCAACTGCTGCCGATGCAGGCATATGAAAAATATAAGCTGCAAAGGCAAATAACATAAAAATGTGCAGATTATACCATAATGCTGAAGAGACATTCTTCATCTGATGTGTTATTGTTTTACCATTGTGTAAGCAGTTTACTATGCTGGATTCGATGATATGACAAGTTTACCATCTCTTAGTTTCTAAATACTTTCTAAAAACCATGGTCTTATTAAAGCTTACCTGTAGCATCCATTAAAAATCAACATGGAAGATACTTTTGATTTTAGTTCTTATCGAGGCATGAATGTTCACCAAAATGACGAGCTTGCACCACACGATAAAATGACAACCAGCTGCTGCCATAGTAGTCACGGAGATTCTGGGTGAAGAAGGTGACAATGAAGCCAGTGGAATAAAGAGAGGGAAGACGATAATCTGAATGAGAATAAGGAATGAAAAAGGTTTATTCAGCAACATTGTCGATGAACTCATCATTGCAGACACTAGTTGCTACAAGGAAATAATGAGAATGAGTCACGAAGATTTTCTTGACTTCCTTTGCTTCGCTACATTGAAAGAGACCTTGAAAGAGAGCAAAGTGCAGTAGGAAGGTCGAACGAACTTAGCAGCGCTCAACAACACCTCAAACAAAAGAAATATTCAAAGGCAACGGAGCAAGACTGAGCTAGGCTAAGCAAGACTGAGCAAGTTGAACGTAATTAGCTTTTTACAGACCAAGTATGTCGACCGGAGCTTTAGGCTTGCCTGCAGCTGAATTTGAAGTCTTGAAGTACTCTAAAATATCTTCGATAATAATAATAATAATAATGATAATGATTATAAAAAATGGCTGGATAGGCTGGATACTAATTGAAATAACGTACAAGGCAAACAATAATTGGTATAGCAACGTACCTGGGAAAATTTGATGATTCATTCATAAAATTAGTAAACTAGCAAGGTAAGAGTAAAAAGTCCTACTTGAGAGAGAAATTCGCTGATAAATTGCAGAAAGAACTAAATATCAAGGAGATAACGGAAAAACGAGTCAGTGTTACTAAGTTAGCTAAAAGAATTAAACAACATGCCAATGCCCAAGCGCTAGACAATATTGGAAAGAAATGGAAGGGAAAGCCATGCATGGATGATACCTGTCAAGAATCAAGAAAGCATATGTGGTCTTTACACAGACAAACAACTGGCTGAAAGGAACAGGACCGAAAGCTGAAACAGAAGACTGGGTAGTAGCAGCTCATAATCTGAGTTTAGCTACCTAACCAGTTTATATCAAAATAGAATCATCAGAGACGGAACCGACCCGCTTGGCCGATTATGTAATCGTTATGAAGAAAGCATCATACCTGAGTTTGCCAAAACCGAGTACATCGAGAGCCATAGTAACGCTGCAGCTTACATGCACTTGAAGATATTATAGCATTAAAACATCAAAGCGGCTAAAAAGTCTAAAAAGTACGAGCGCCAACCAGAAGCTGTTACTGAAAACGAAAGTTACCATTCTCTGAAATATGTAGGTGCACACCGATGAAATGATTTAATGCTAATAAACCTGACATCACTATTAAACACAAGCAAGAAATGACATGCATGCTGATAGGTGTGGCAGTCCCATCCGATTGACCATCAAGTATGATCCAGCACCGTTAAACTCGTTGGTATATTTTGAACCAATGCTCTCCTTGCAAGACTTGGATTCTCAATATTATTTTTGGCCCTCTAGGCCGACATTGAAAGGGGGATTTCGATTAGAAGTTTACTTCTTTGCGATAGGATTTCTGGTTGATCTCAAGCATATTTAGAATTCTTGCAATTTGTCGGATTTTTTTGCGATTTGTCGGCCGCCAGTTTGTCCAGTAATCTTACTTAAATCATCATTGGTTTCGGAATTTTTTTAGGTAGAAGAGCAGCGTCAAAAAATGAAATTAGATCTCAACCAAGCTGAAAAACGAGGTAGTGCTCTAGCTGTCCAGGTGAATTATATTCAAAGCTTTAAGAACAACTTATTTTGCTGGCTTTTTTATCATTAAGCTTAGTTTTTAATTTGAAATTTGATTTTAGCTATTTTTTTTTTGTCTTGTATATAAATTATTATAATTACATCGGATTTTATTTGTTTGGCTGTAAGATATGTCGGCAATAAATCTAGCTACCGTGTGGAAACGAGCTTTGATAAAATCCTTCCATTTTAAAATTACTTAATAGCTATGCAGTATATGTTTGGCATTGCTTGGTTTATTTCAAACAACTTGTTTATTTAGGTTGAATCTCTTCAAGCTGAGTGCGATTTCACGAAAAAGCAACTAACTTCTGTCAAAGGTAGCAGTAACTTTATGGTAGATAATTTAAGGGTATGCTCAGTAACCTTTATATGTGTACAAAGATTGCGGCCATTGTTGTGGTTCCCGATTTCGTCATCAATTTCATCAATTACGCATGCCGTGTTACAGTTCATATATTGCTCGGTCATTTAATCTTTTCCATTGTCAAAGGTTTCTCGAAAGCTTTACTGCATCTCGTACGCTTGAACTCCTCATTTCCAAGTTGCTGTCAACAATGCCCAACCAAATTAGCTTCTCAACCCCTTTAGCTATTTTCACTGTTCTCCTTGCTTCACAAAGTGCCTTCCTTGCGGGCGGGTGTTCCCTATTTATCAGGTATTTAAAAGGTAATGAATGGCTAAAACAAGGAATAGGCTAAATAGGTGCAAATTCTTGGGTTGCGAATCCAGGAACAATCGTAGACTGGGATCATAAAAAAGCAGAATTGGGAGACATAGTATCTTTCGGCATCTTGCTTACAAAAGTATCAATTTCCAGCGGTTGATGCTGAACAGAAAACTTCTATGTAGAAAAGGTACCATAGCATCTGACTTAGGCAGCATTCGGAAGGTCATAACATCTATCAAAGTGGATCCCGTAAGATGTAACCGTGGGTTTCCCGACAAGGGTAATAGAGGGAGCTGTAAGAGATTTTGTGACTGTAGCTGTTGATGTTTGAACAGGTGTAGCTCTGATGCGAGGATAAGAAATACGAAATTGAATTTGCTCTGATGAATTCGTGATAAATTTCATTTGATGTGATGAGTTTGAAATTAACGTGGCTTTCAAACAACTTGTATTACGTGCAGATGATATGGAGCAAGAAAGAGAAAGGAAAGGGTTAGGCAATCGACAAAGAGTGAAATATGCAATAATTGCGCAAAAATATGTGAATAGGAGGAAGGGTCTTTGAGAAGCGAAGATGAAAATTCGTTTTAGATCGAAGATGGCGAGCTCCTGAGAAGTAAGTTTACAAAATAAAATAGGTTTGACTCCTCTCAGGCAGTAGGGGCAGACGACCATCGGTGCATGGAGGGAAAAAGAACCGCAAAACGTGGCAGCTTCAAACAAAGGATTTCGTGATACAAACATACATGGGATTGTGCACTATAATGTAGACTAGTGGATGTGTCGTTTTTCGGTCTTCTGTGCAAGGGGTGGATTGTAACCAAGTTATAATTATTATATGTATTTTAAACGCGCTCGATGCTGCTGTGCAGCATCTTCGCTCAAGGGTCTATGTCATTTCCATTTACTCAAATCACTGAAACCTCAAGAAAAAAAATATATAAATTATTACATTCATTTCTAACAAGCTCGATGCTGCTGCTCAGCATCTTCGCTCAAGGGTCTGTGTCGTTTCCATTTACTCAAATCCCTGAAAACTCCATAGAAAGAATAACTATATTTTTGAATTTTTTTTCTTATGGGCTCGATGCCACTGCGCAGCATCTTCGCTAAAACTCCTGCATCTTTTCCATCACTGAACCTTAAGTCACTGAAACCTCGAGAAAAATAATTATTTTTATAATTATTTTGATTTTTTCGCCTCGCCTCAATTGAGTGGATTTTTATATAGGTCCTCAATTCCGTGTAGTTCCCGCTCACTTAGTTCTACGGGTCCTTTCCTGGCTAACTCTGTGCATTACTGCACAATAAATCCACAGTCAACTTGAGAGCTGTCATGGCGACCACGCAATATTTGAAATTTGAAAGATAGCAGAACAGCAATCGGATTGACATTTGAAAGGCAAGAGACGAATGCATCCTTTGTCTTGTAACAGTGGGTAAACAACATTTGAAAGAATGGAAAAGCAAGGCAAACAAAAACATAAAACTGTATGGGCCTTTATCCCATAACTCCAAGGAATTTTGTGAAAATAAAACGACATAAAGCAAGCAAACTTTCGAGGTTTGGTCGTGAGAAAGAATTTTTCGAAAAACGCAATTTGCAATTTGCAAGATATCAAGCAGTAAAGCGGAAGGGCCTTTGAGAAGCGAAGATGGAAATTCGTTTTAGATCGAAGATGGCGAGACCGAGAGAAGTAAGTTTTTCAAAATAAAATAGGTTTGACACTGCTCAGGCAGTGGGGGCAGAAGACCAGTGGTGAATGGAGGGAAAAAATAAAGAGCACCGACCGTGAATCAGGGCAGCTCAAAACAAAGGATTTCAGGATATATATAAACAAACATTTGCGCGTTATTATATGGATATGATAATCATAATAATTATTTTTCTCGAGGTTTCAGTGATTTATTATCTTTCAAGGATGGAAACTACACATTAACTTAGGAGAAAATGCCGTGAAGCACATCGAGCGCGTTAGAAATTTATATGATAAGCATAATAATTCTTTTTTCAAAGTTTCAGTGATTTAAGATTGGAAACGACAAATCGAAGAACTTAAGCGAAGAAATGTCCATCTTTGCTTCTTGAAGCACTTCCGGGATACTGCTTGAGATATTTGCTTCGAGCAAATTGTTTATTTTCGAAAACTTATTTTCCACTTCCAAAGCCACGAACTTCTGCTTGCTTTTTATCGTTTTATTTATGTAAATTTTCTTCGAGTTTTGAGTGATTTCCGATGAAGCTCTCTGTTTTGGTTTGTTGTGTTTTCCAATTCACTCAAATGCTGTTTACCCACAGTGAGAAAGAAGGAACGCTTTCTTCTGTTGCCTTCAAATGTCAATACGATCTTCTGCACTTCTGCCTTTCAAAGGTCAACTGATCCGTGGTTGCCACGACAGCTGTCAAAATGGCTGTGCATTGATTGTGTATCAATTCACGTAATCTGCCACTGAAGGACCCAGGAACTAATTGAGCTGGAATTATGTGGAAACGAGGACTTATATAAAAATCCACCTTTCTGAGGCAAGACTGGCAGGAACGAAGGCGCCGCGCAGCAGAAAAATAAAAACAATATAATAATAATTCTTTTTTACGAGGTTACAGGGATGTAAGCATGGAAACGACACAGGAACGTAAGCAAAGTGGCCGCGAAGTGGCATCGTGCGCGTTAGAAATAAATAAAGTAATTATAACTTGGTTACAATTCATCCATTGCACAGAAGACCAACAACGACACATCCACTAGACGATATCCTACGAAACTGAAGCGCTTGACTAAAGGGAATCCTCTTCTCAGTGTGCCAGGGTGACCAGACTTTTTATGTAAGTACCGTAAATCCTCGAATTAGCCCCCTAGGGGCTTATTTATTTTTGATTATTTTGGAGCGGGCTTATTCGAGGGGGGGGGGCTTATAAAATTATTCATAAAATCATCATCATTTGCTATACATTTTGTGATTCATCATCAACCCAAAGAGTGATTTTTCTGTCATAGCTCGATAAAGTACAAATATGGACTCAAAAGGCTAAAATCAACATGT
>JAACYV020273742.1:0-15503 GCA_009936425.2 Chrysaora fuscescens | reverse complement strand
AAAATACGGAACGGAATAATTATGGAACGGAATACTGGAATGGAACCAAAGGAAGGACTTGAATTTTAACAAGCTAGCCGTTTGTCAAAAGTATTTCTACATGCAAATTAAGCAAGAATTCCAACATACTGTAAATGGCTTCTGAATTCGATAGTAAGGTGCAAAACATGGACTAATGTGAATCCACAACTCCCCCCCCCCCCCCCCCCCCCCCTGTTAAGCTGTCTTCTCAACGGCCCTAAGTTCGCAATTCTAATTTGAGGATTAGATCTTCATGTGAGGTTTTTAGGAACATTGAGACTGCTAGTTGATGTTCACTAAAATTCCATCTTAGTCTTTCGTTGTTCCAGAGCATTTCTAACTTTACGTGCAGAGAACACGGAGCCAGAGAAAGAGACGAGTGTTATGTAGCTATTTACAATTTACTGAACTGAACTGAAGTCTACATACAAGATATTCAAAGTTGTTCGAGGAAGTGAGATTAATCAAACGTACCATATTAGGGAAGCTAGCTGGGTTAGGATTGTGAAGTTATTTGTCTATAAATGAAGTGAATTGTGCGAGTGAGTTGAAATTGATACAGTGATGACAAATAAGAAATAGTTGAGCAACCCAGAAATGATATGATGGTGATAAGGAAGGGCCTGAAATGACTAGCTACGTTAACATTCACTAGCTACAGGTTGGATGATCATTGTACAGGTGCTGTTGCTTCTCAAATTTCTGAACTGATTTTGCTGGTTGAAATAAAAAAACACGAATTGCTGAATTAAAATTTGCTTTCTTCAAACCCTTTGAAGGTCTCTTTACAGTAGACCGTTCAGTTGCTGCCTTTTTGCTAAGTTTCGCTATGTGAGGGTTGAAATGTAGATTATAATCTATTATTATACTATTATAACTATTAGCTCCCGAAAATTCAATGTTTCTTCAGATTTTGCAGAATTGGATTAAATATCTATGTTTTCTCCAAAACTGTTTTTCTGACTTCTTCTTACTAGCTAATAGGGAATGAAATTTCTTGCAGTTAGCTATCACTTTGTTCTCCAACTCGGTAAAAGCAGCGCAAATTTCTTTCTTAAGCCTTAAAACCTTTTAATCAGTTCTTGTGCAGTTTTACAGAAAGATGCAAGTGTATAGCTATGCGCATAATTGAATATGATGAAAAGCGAAACTGGCAAGAGAAATTTACAGTTTGATGTTCTTAGTGATAATTTTAGTTGTGAATTTTACTTGTTTAACTTTTAGCTAAAGTTTACAACATAAAAATTGCGTCGCACGACCATAATTAAACTAATGCTGTACTAATCAATGGCCTGGCAACGCGTTAACCAAGAGTCGAAAATTGAGAAAAGGTTTTTGAAATCTTTTAAATTCCCCATCTTCCGCAATTCTAGGACCTTGATATGCAAACATATCTATGTGTTGTATTAGGCCTATTGGATGTGCACGATTTCCTGGGTATTATTTTTGCTACTTTTTAAAGCCTAATGTCGTTTCAGGGATTATTTCTATCACATGCAAAGAGATATACTTAGAAGAGGGCCCACTCCATGCACTGATATAAAAAAATACACGCACCCTTGCCTTGATTTTTCAAAAGATGGTTGCCATTGTTACGCATAATATTAAATCTGAATCAATTTCCAGTAGCTATAAACTTGTTGGTCACAGGAATGTGAGCAAACAAAATTTAATATCCGATTTTCAGATTGAAAGCATGGGAAGTTTGCTCTACTATGTAAAGTGAATCACAGTATGAAAGACTACCGGTTCATATTATGCGTGTTTTAAGGATATCTTATTTTGATAAACCCTCTATTGAAATTGTCCATCCACAATCTTGTTACGGTTCCTTATTGAGCATTATAGTTTTTGTCAGGGCGGTAAATTCTGTCATCTGACCTCTGTTCTGATTCCATGAAATAGTTTGTACGCTTGTTTCGGGATTTGTTAAGTTTAGTTCTTTTCTAATGAGAAGACAGGTGAGGATTCAGCCATTGAAGTATTTACAAAAATTTGCATAAGGATTATATGTTTTTATGCCGGACAGCCTTAGAGATCCTTTAGCATTATATATTAATTGAATATGGAACTATAGAACATAAAAGGGGTTCATGTCCGAGATCCGTATTTGCAATCCGCTTAAAAACAGTAAGGTATTAGAACAATTTGCCAATTGGGCTTAAATCTCATATTATCTCACTTTTAGATCATTCCACAATAAGCTCTTCAGGATACAAGACAACGAATCACTGGGAGAATTTCAAGGAGATAATAAAGGAGAAAAGGGATAATCGCCATATTATTTGAAAAGGGAGTTACACTTTCAGGTAATGAATAAATATTCGTGAAAACGTTTCCTTGTGACTATGGTATTATTAGGTAACTTTTCCCTCGTATTTGTACGGAGCATACCTCAATGGACTCAATTGTGGTGTCCGATGCTGACAAATTATCTCAAAACCTCATAACATTATTTAGATCGAATAAATTGATATCTTAATCTGAGCTGACTTAAATATTTCATATTTCAAAATGAATTAACTTTTCACTAACTTCATTGGTGAGATTTCTATTAACAGTTACTGGGTCACAGCAAATCGTATCTAATACGTAGCTAAGTCTTAAGGTATGCAGAAAAGAGAAAGAACAACTCGACCCTCATCACTTCTTTTTATAGTAATCATACGCACAATCTACGGTGTCTCCGTTTTCCATACACTAATACATCTAAAGCACCTACATCAATTGATTTCATATAGCTAGCTACTATGCTGGCAGTTTGGTAAAAGGCAATAATCTCTTGATGCATTAGCTATGTTTATCAACTTTAATGCTTTAACAGCATTCGATTTGTTGTGAAATGAAATCTTCAAAAAGTAAAACTTTTGGTGATAGAAAACAGAAGACGGCAAATTTCAGCTTTGATTTGGTGAGAAAACGATCTTAATAGAGAATGAAGGATCACTGCTCGAGCATTTGACTAACTGCCGAAAGCCAACAAATCCCGTTTTCACTATTTGCTTCTACAGTTGTAGGCCTATTCCTTACTCAAATAACCATCTTCAGATATCTTATTATTCACACTGCTTATGTGATAAGGCCACACACTTTTATTGAAGGAAACGGTCTCATTCATACACATTGTAGGGTCTTTTTTTCAATGACGGTGTGTGAAATAGGGACGACAAAGGCAGTAAAAGTAATAACATTTCCTTTGAAAGCCAACTGCTGTTCGGTTTCCGCGGCATGCCGCGCTACGATAAACCCATAAAAAGACAAAACTAATGGTTTGGCTTAATGCCCTGTGGATATGAATATTTTAATTACTAGGGTCTATAACTGGAAATCACCCTTTTGCGGAAAATAGCAAAGGTCTATTTCTCTGGGTTGCATCCTAGAAACACTTGTTTTTGCTTGCACCAGTATAATATTCCGTCATGTCATGTTGCTCGTTTGAGCTAAAGCTGTAATGGCTAGACCTTTCAAATTACGACTGCATGAAGTTGAACACTGTAATTTTTAAAATGTTATGTAAACCCTTTGAAAATGATTAAGGGCAATGGCTTCCGCAAACAAAAGGGGATAAATAATATGTGAATCGAAACTACTGACTGAACTTATAAGGAATCGTAATACTTCTGATCATAGCTATGTTTTTAATAGCAACACGGCCGCTGCGAAGTAACTGATCTGCTGTCCAGCTATGAAGAGAAAACATTTAAATTTAACAGGGTTCGTTCGTTGGCATACTCTTATACATTTGATGTACGACCTTCAATTGTTTTTGAAACTCTTACAAGGAACCTCATTTAATGGCTCCACCATCGTATAGCTGATATTCTTGTTAGGATTTTTAGCCATAATATCCTAACAAAGGCTTCAAGTAGAGGCTTTATTGCTTCCTTTTACGTCATGCTATGATTGTTGCACGAGGATCGGTAAATTCTGAAGTAGGCCCAACGATTATCATCAATTTTTGAAAAATATTATATGTTGTTACATATAGAATACTGCTGGTAACGAAGAAGCAAAATTTTAGAATTCATCGTCGTGAGTCCTAAAATATATGAGGGATCGCTTTTTGGGTTGTAAAACAATAACATATTATGTTATTGTTTTAAACAATAACATAGGCCTACATTGTAAGAACCTGAAAAAAAATGATATTGGTAAGTTTTTCTCACTGCCTAAAAGAGATGAAATGCGAAAATTTTCGAGAACTTAAGGTGTTTGGGTGTTAGTGTTAGCGAACTATACCTGTTTAATTCAAAGCAAGCATAAATTTCGGCCTATAAAATTATAAAATCGAAATTCGTCATGTTACAGCAACATAGAAAATTCTACTTCACTTTGGCCTTTTTTTTTATACAACATTTCGTAACAGTTTATTTCAGAGGTTTAGTTGGAAATTTATTTTTTTATCTTGCATTGTTTATTTTGTAATTACAGCTATTTATTTAATAAGCCCCCTTCTTAATCGATAGATTACTAACTGGCTAAATAAGCAACCTTTACCAATTAACAAAAAGATGTTTGCAATCTGGTTTTTAATCAGATTTGCGTTATTGCACGATATTAGAATTTAGCTCACAAGAAGCTGAAAATTTTAAGCACGTATTGGCGTTGTTGTCTTTCAAATACCCAGATATGACAGCATTACAAATTGTTACAAGAAGTTCAGTTTTCAGTTTTGTTCTCACGGTTGGTTGTCTAATCAATACTGTTCATATTTTCAATTGTTTAGCTCTTAAAAATCGTCTCATTTGTCCGCAAACATTTGAGAAAAATACTTTGACTGACGTGTTTAATTAAGCCGGTTTTAAATCCCTACTTGCTTGGAGTTAAGGGAATTCATATGTTTGAATAGAGACAATGCAGTTCTTACGATTATTTGTCGTAAGACGTTACCGACAAGCAAGGCTCGAGTATTTGAACAAATATTAATCTAGAAGTTGTTATGAATGTTTAACAATGAAGCACTTTGCTGTTTTAATCAATAATTGTTTACGTTTTTATGGCTTTATTCATTGATAATTATTTTATCTCAAGGGGAGCAAAATTAATGGATTCTCTTGCTTTCGTCAAAATTCGTAGATCACAGAGAAGCGAATCGAAAAAAGGTTCCCAAGGGAAGACAATAATTGGTCAATATAGTTAGTCACGAAAGAGGATTCGAGAAAAATACTTGGTGAACGCTCTCATTTCGTATCCGCATGCACCATATAAAACCTTCATTTAGGCTTGTCAAACAAGTTACAGAGTCAGGGATGCATTTTGGAAAATATAAAATTGTCTGGTTTTTTGCGATGATCCTGTCAAACATGGTGGAAAACAGCAGCGCATATTGGTGGTGAGATTTAATTCCCCGCATTAGATAAATAATCCTTAGGTATAAAC
This sequence comes from Chrysaora fuscescens, assembly GCA_009936425.2. Classification (NCBI taxonomy): domain Eukaryota; kingdom Metazoa; phylum Cnidaria; class Scyphozoa; order Semaeostomeae; family Pelagiidae; genus Chrysaora; species Chrysaora fuscescens. The sequence continues at coordinate 10,103 of JAACYV020273742.1, read as the reverse complement.
TATAACTATTTCTGCTTTGTAGGCTAAAGAGCCTGTCGCAGACTTGTGTAGTGACTTCACTCTTGACAAACTATCGCACCGACAAACTCAAATTCGACCTACAAATATATACTTATCATTTTTTTTAACTTTTTTGACCGGCGTCTCTCGCAGTTTTGTTAGATAAAGAGAAAACATGCTAGTTAAAATTTTATTTTTGAATATTTTTTATCTAGGGTTCTTGGCACACAGGGGTTAAACCTTGTTCAAAATACAAAAATCAGTGATACAGTATCAGTTTGCAATTCGCTGCAAAACATATCAGAAAAGCAAAAGAAATTATGCAAAGAGTACCCTGATTTACTGCAAAGTGTTGCATTAGGTGCAAAGATATCAATCGATGAATGTAAACAGCAGTTCAAAGACACACGCTGGAACTGTCCTGTTGTAAATGACGGCACATCTGTATTTGGAAAAATACTTGAAAAAGGTAACTTGTCAACGTATCATTCTAAGATCTCTATATTTGTTTTTAGCAAGTTAATATTTTCATCAACCCACAATAAGATAAAAATACGCCTTGAAACAAATGCTAAATTTTTAATAGAAATGTCAAACTAAGTTAAAACCATTTTCACACTGCGTTGCGAAAATATGTTTCGTTATAGTAAAATGAAACTTTTTGTTCGTACTTCTCTTCAATATTTATCTGAATTCCATATTTCAATTCTAGGCTCTTTTGGGATGTCTTATATTAATGTTTAATCATACCATAATATTTCAAATCTTTTATAGGCTTGCAAATTTTTCAAAATTTTATGGCTTGTTTATATTCATGAGCGGTTTTGATAAGCGTAGATTTGAAACTGCTAAAAAGCAAAAATAAATTCAAGTAGGACGTCGAGAGAGAGAGAGAGGGCGTAGGCCTAAATTTTTTCGGGTATATGTGGGCATAGCAATGATGTGGGAAAAAACTTAACACATAAATTTTGTTTTTGTAGCTAGAGCATTTTCTCTTGCCAGCTACAAAAACGACTGTAGGCATTTCTTTCTGGAACACTCCCTTTTAAAACCAAGCAAAACAGTATTATAATTATCCTAGTCTTCAAAACATTTGGCTATAAGATAGCACTGTATTTTAAATGTCTTCCCGGGTCTTCCTAGTCTACCAGTTTTTCTTGAATTGATGCTGCTCGCTTTCGGTCAAAACATAAGAATTTTACCATTCTGACGGACTACAGATCATGGCACTGACGGACCTGAAAATAGATGAATCCGAGATTTTAGCCATGCCATCGAAACTGTCAGAAAACATACAATAATAAAAATGGAATGATTGAACATTAAATGTTATGGTAGCTAAGAAAATATTTGTGACAAGTGCCGAAATGACAAGTACATTTATAGTTATGGTACCTATAAAAAATGCTGTGACGAATTAGATTTGCAGATACCCTTCTACTGACCTTGCCTTGAACATATTGCAGATTAAAAAAATATCTGATGCATTCAAAGATTGTTATTTGGCTTGTCTTTATCTTACCTAAAGTGCGCGTCAGTTTGTGCATGCAGTATTTTGGTTAAAACGACAAAGCCCTGTTTACGAAATGTAACCCAGGTTCGACTCGGATTAAAGTAACCCAGGTTAAATTCTTCCTGAGTAACGTAACTTAGCCTGGTTAAACCCGGGCTGGCCTCTGCTTATGTTAGTGTCAACGCGGGATTCGGGATTCAATCTTATTATATGTAATTGGGGGAAGCAAAACATTCGGGAGAAATTGGACAATTGCGTTCATGAAAGACCGGTCTTTGAGATAAAATGTTAAAATCTATTTGCTCTCTTCTGCCATATTGCACCTTGTGGGAAGCAGTGTAAACTGCGTATGCGTGGCTAAGTGAAGCCATGTCGAGCCTAGATCTACAGTTACACTGCAGCGCTGTATAATTGTGACATGATACGACCACGGTTAAATTTCGTAGTGCAGACAGGTTTATAGCAGACAGGTTTATAGCTGTCCATAACAAAATATTTAGGGAGCAGAGTTTTTGAATTTTCAACAAGACCAGGTTTCAAATTGTAACATCTAAAATTTTATTTCAAGGTACCCGTGAAGCAGCCTTTATTCATGCAATAACAGCTGCGGGCCTTTCATCAGCTGTAACTGAGGCATGTGCCCAGGGAAAATCAAGTCATTGCTCTTGTGATAATACTTATCGAAAAGCACCAAGTAATGTTGGTTGGAGATGGGGAGGTTGCAGCAGAGATTTCAACTTTGGTCTCCGGTTTTCAGAGAAGTTTGTCGATGCAACTAAAGATGGGAAACGAAAAACCCCTAGAAGGGACATGAACAAACATAATAATGGTGTCGGAAGAGAGGTATATCATTGACTTTCTGGATCTTTTTCCAAAACAATAAATTAACCTTCTGTTAAGGATCTTACCAAAATTTTTGCGCTAGGAAATTTCGGGCAGTTTGCGCAATCACCCAAAAAATAATTGTACAACATTTGACTGAAAGGGGAAGCTACACAAAAAGTCTGTCGAATGACATCAAGATCCAGCGAGGCAACAACAATGAGACAGGGAAAGAGCTTGAGAGTTGTTTATTCTTTTTATTGCAGGCTATAAGACGTCATCTTTATCGAAAATGCAAATGTCATGGACTTTCTGGATCTTGCGAGATAAAGACTTGCTGGATTAACCTACCAAAGTTTAGAATGGTAATATCGTTTGTTTCAAATTTACTGTAATAGAAAATGTCAGATTATTAAAAGAAGTAAAAACAACTGAAGAGAATTATTGATACAAAAATGAATATTGATATTTAAATTCTGCAAACAAAATCTTTCCTAACTACTAATACTCTTTCCATACAAGTGAACTCTTGATAGATGGTGAGCACTTGAATTGAACGGAAATAAATACAATAAATAGTAAAAGACAATATCAAAATCAAAGCCCCTTAGCATGTCAATATTTATGTTTTAAACGTAATAAAACAATTTTAGTTTGAACAAATCAAACTCCAAAAATGTAAGTAATATCTTCTTTTTTGAATAAATAGGTTGGAACGTTTTTGAGAGAAAAGTATGATAGCGCACATGAGATGAAGGTCGTATACAAGAAAAAGGCAGGAAAGGAACGCTTCAGAAGACTAAAGCCGAAAAGCAAAAATTACGATAAGCCAACAGCACAAGACCTGATATATTTTGAAAGATCACCAAGTTTCTGTAGAACGAATATGCTCATAGGTTCTGTAGGGACAAAAGGACGAGAGTGTAACATTTCGTCATCTGGCGCGGATGGATGCGAGATTATGTGCTGTCGTCGTGGCTACGATTTTAAGGCAGTGCCTATCACCAAATCATGTGACTGTAAGTTTGTATGGTGTTGTAGTGTTAAATGCAAAAAATGCACCGAAATACGAAAAATGTATACCTGTAAATAGATTTTTAATGTCTCTGTTGTGAGAGTCGCCATTATAAGAATATTTTTTAACATTTTTAGTCCCTTAAAATCGACAAATGATAAGCAGGAGCTTCATGAAATCAACGCAGAATAAGTTTTCAATATCCAAAATTGGGTAATTGAAAATAAATCCTCATTTTTATAATATCTGCTGCTGCTCAATGATATTCGTGCCCTTGTGGGCCAATCCCATGAAATACTATACGACCTTTGGAAGAGGGCCAGCCAGCAATGCTACGTGGGATGCCACCATGGTATCACCATCATTTTAGCTGGGATTTTTCCAGCAGTGATAACTGAATTTTTCATGCTGACACGATTGATGGGTGTGACGGACTCCTAATTCTACGTAAGACAAAATGTAACCATTCAAAGAAAAGAACGCTCGGCCCCTTACGTATTCCTCCGAGCGGTATTCAAATTATCCATACAGCTCCAATATGCTAGTCGGGAGCAATAAATAACATTGGAATTCAATTTGTATACGTCTTCAGTGGGTACTCTAAGAATTTGAGAATGGTTCCAGTCACGCTCTCCAAGCCGCTCTTTGCGTCACAAATTCAACATTGGCAGTACAGAAACCTACTTGTACTGTTTTATATACATTTAATATATGTGAAGATGTCCTCTATCGTCAGATAGTACATATTATTCTTAAAATATTGAATTTCCTTATAAACCACTAGGGAGATTTCAGACAAACGGTTACATGGAAGTTATTTTATCAGTGACTGACTGGACCCCATTTTCAGGTTGTTATGTAGAGTACCTTGTTTTGCATTCAGTTGAAATTTAATTCGAGTATAATCCTTTTAATATACCTAACAGAGTGTGATTGACCGATAAAGGTTGATTTAATTCAGATTATATTTTTAATAAAGGGGAAATCTATTTGCAAATAACCTCTATGATATTAAATAATTTCAAAATTGAACATAAAACCCCAGAAATTTCAATTCTGTGCATTCAATTTTGCGCACAAAGTGATGCGCTTCTTGGAGAGAACAATTAATCAGTAGGCCTTTTTATTAATCTTATTGCATTCAGTTGTGCAAACATGTTTGTTTGCTAAATTTCCGATATGAAATGTATTTAACATTTGCTTTGAGATTTTATGTAGATTGTATATATTTTAGGAAATAGTTATTTCAAGTTGCTAACCGGAACTTCTAAAAGATGTTATGTATTGTTGATTATTTTCGGCGCAACTGGCTGCACTTTAACATTAAAGCCTAGTTTTCATACATCTTAATAGATCAAACAAATGGTCGTAGAAACTTTACTGCTTTTGTTGGTCATCTACTTCTATTGTTGAACACTTTCCACTAAGTTAAATTCTTTAAGATGTAAATACATGTCACGCTAGATTGTTCCTAAACGGAATCAATGACTCTTTAGAAACCATGAAGGTATTGTAAATGTTAGTGAAGGCTTTTTAAAATATCGCTTCTTGCTGCCCGATTCGTTCGGATCTTGCGGACAGCAAAATTTCGTGTGACGTAATCATGGAAGCAAGTTGGAGACATTATATTCATAGCCTATGATGGGAAAGAGCCATACAGTATATGAAAGGAAAGAGCCAAGGATGGAATCAATTTTGTAGTGCGTGTAGTTTGTCGTCAATCGAATGAATCAGTGAATAATTAAAAATGACGACGTTGATGAACACAATGTTGATGAATGGCCATTCTCAGGAACAAACTGCTTCCGGTTACTAAGATAGCAATTTAACCAGTTGAGAGTAGTTTTCCCCATTTTTTCAAAAGTATGGCATGATCAACAGTATAAAAAGCCTTTTGAAGATTTATGAATATCCAACGGCCAACTCTAACATTGTGAAGTGAAGACTTGATGTTCAATAAAAAGTAGCAAGCTCATCACTAGTACGGTGAAAACGTAACTCTTTGTTTTTATCACATTTTCTGGTGTAGAAAAGTTGCCCTTTACCTGTTTTTTCTTCACAAGATGCGATCAAACATGCCCCAAGTGCCCGATTTTAATTTGAGCCCAACCACCACAAGAATAGCAAATGATGATGACCCCATACAACCATTTTTGAAAATAGAAATCGAAAATGCTATAGAATCCATGAATATTCACCGAGCACCATAGCAAGACAGATTAATCGCATGGATGCCAAAGGAAGCACAACCACCAATAACTAAGACACTAACAAAACTTTGCAATAGATGCTAAATCGAAAGACAAATACCAAAAATTGGAAAGAGGCAACGATAATAATACTACACAAGAAAGGAGATAAAGGAGACCTCGCAAACTACAAACGAATAAGCTTACTTTCTATTCTATATAAAACATTAACCGAAGTACTTTACAATAGACTAACAAAACAAATAGACATCGAGCAACCACCCGAACAAGCTTGATAGCCAGTTACCATCATAAGAGGAGTAAGACAAAGTGATACAATATCGCCAAAATTGTTTACCTGATCACTAGAACAAATATTCAGGGAAATAAATTGGGAACAGACAGGCATATCAAGTCATTTGCCATTCGTAGATGATAACGTATTATTTGCTGAAGACCCCGACACCTTAGAAAACATGATTATAACTCCAGAAAAGAAAAGCAGAGCAGTATATGCGTAGGAAACAGGGGGCTGGAGGGGGAGCACAGCCCCCTAATGTTTGAAAAATTTCAAAAAATCTGTCATATTCTGTCAAAAAATTTGCCAAAGTCGTGCAAATTTCTAATAAACAATGAATTTTTATCTAACAGCCTCCCTAAAATTCATCTTACCGTACGATTATGGGTAGGCCTTAAAATGAATGTCAGTAAGACCAAAGTCACGTTAGCAACTTCTAAAAGAAAAGAGATATTACTGTGGCTGTGAAAGGTAGATTAATTAAGACAGTTGCAGAATATATTTACCGGATGGCAAGCATTTGGAAAAATGAGCAGAAAATGCTTGAAAAGAAACACCCAAAGAGCGATGGATCAAATAATGCAAAATATTTCAATGAGAGATAGAAAACGTAGCTAACTCATGGATTAGAAGAAGAACAAAGATAAGAGATATTACAACAGAAATCAAGAAACTGGAATGGCAGTTGGCTGGGCTGTACGTGTAATTAAAAGAGAAAATAATAGATGGTTTGAACAAGTAACATCTTTGTATCTCTGAGGTGTAAAGAGGAAATGAGGCAGACGAGCTAAAAGATGGGAAAATTGCATTAGGGAAATGGATAAGGATTTGAGAAAAATGGGAAAGACAGAATAGAGCTACTTGAAGAACATTAAAGGGGCCTTTACCAACCAGTATGGTACCAACATCTAACTTGATTGATTGACTGTGGGCAGGAAATAATCACAAGAATAACAAATCTCGTAATCTCCTTACGGTTTTGTTTAATTTATAATATTGAAAACATTAATTGACAGAAATCATTCTTGATCTTAGAGACCAACCGGCTTCAAAGAATTTGGTGTTTCTGTCCAACTGGCAACTGAAGATTCCTGAAAACAGATACAAATATGTTTCTATAGTTTTAGCTTGGCCTACAAGTTCATTATATATATGGTTATATCAAATAAGCACTTATGTGGTATAATTGAACTCATGATTCTGGACAGCTCGTAAGTAAATTCAACAAACAGGCGAATTGATGTACTGTAGGCTAGCCAATTGGTAAATAGATATGGAGTTAAAGAACTACATAGCAATTTATTTATAGAGGAACAAGCTACTTAGCTACTTTTTACAAACGAGTGATTCTTCATCCATCCAGTTAGGTAAAATATGAACTAAATTGAACAGCGATGCACTTTTAGAAATCTCCGCAGCTGTTTGCAGTGCATTTTCGAATAGGCTAGCCTACAAATGTGATTTCAAGAATCCTGAAAGTTGGGAACTGCGTACAGTGAAATGATTAACAACAGCAACAATGATAGACCCCCATTGACGTCACGAGATCGTGGCGATTGTAATGATATTTTTACATAGGCCAAAGTTTGATCGTAGAAACAAGATATTTGTGCGCAAGAAAAAAACATTTAACAACGTCAATGTGTTTTAACTCTGCAATATTTAACCTTTCGAAGAAAAAATATTTTCGACCCCACAAGCACTTTGAATGACTACCATGAAGCCACAATTGCATATGAATAAAACCGATAAATTGGTAAATTTGAAATAAATAAATTTGGTGCTAATATGTCTCATAATTCTGATGCTAGATATTGAAAAGAGATGAATACTTTTCAGTTACTGCATAAAAATTCAGAAAAAAACTGATTTGGTCAATTTTCTCATTATCAATAAAAATGACTTGCAACTATAGTCACATCAACATGTATTTTATAATCTTCTGATGACGAAAAAAGATACAGAAGGATGTTATAACTTTCCAAGAAGACACAATGCATCAGGAAGTGACATGAGATGTAGTGAATTAGACATTTTTTAATTTAGGCCTTTCCTTCTCATTTAGGCAATTTCAATTCATTCTGTTGTCACTTAACTTAACCACGCATCTCATCATCTCGTAATCACCACGTCATTTGCTATACCCAAACATGCCTGCATTGCATCATCCCACCAGGTCATTCCCGCGTTACTCCAATTATTACCTTATTTGTATAGCTTCTCATCTAACATCTTACCATAGCTATAAAGATTTATATACTTAGCTCATTTCCGTATTTCCACTTTAAATACCTGTGTGATTTTAAGAATTCAGTTCAGCTCAGTCCATTAGATTGTTAATACGTACCACTCGTCTCTTTCTCTGGTCTGTTTCTTGCTCCGTGTTTCCCGCACGTTAACTATGGCCTCAATCGACAGAACACAGTTCCTTTGGAGTCTACAGCTGTTTATTAGTAAAATATGAGCACACGATCTGTTTTACTAGAAAGGTAGCTAGGTATCACCTTAGTGGGTAATGAAGATAAAGACATTCTAGACCACTTCTTATCTTAGAATCTGAATCCGGATGTTATTCATGAACACGAGGCTGCTTTTGAAGATATTGTCCCGTTTTCGTCAGATTTTTCGATACTTTTTTTTTCCAGAATAATTTGTTACACTCAGGCATTTGAATTCTATTACGTCATCGGCCCAGCTCCTTACGGAGCTGCACGAGATAGCGTACCGCAGCGCATGCGAACCAGTTTTTCGTTAAGTGTTTGCGATCTAGCCAGCTAAATGCGATTGGTTATCCTTTTTCATATCGCTACTACTTGGATAGATATACCAAATTTGCTGTCATATCGAGATAAGTATCCTTATTTTACTATTCACTTTTATCGTTTCTTTTTCCTATCATGGAAAGTGAGAATACCAACTTGGCGGTGGGCCAAGATGCCGATCCAGAGACAATTTCCAACTGCGCCACAACGTCGTTTGTTCTTTCTAGGCCCTTAGATGAGCCTAGCATTATATCACTTCTAAATACTATGGATAATAACATTTTATCGTAAAATACATTGTTAGCCGACGTTGTAAGTGCGCTAACGATTTCTTCCACTGCCTTAGTTTCTAAGCCTGATCACTTTTAAAGCCCCCTATTTCCCGGCTACGATCAAAAGGTCATATTCTTGCCAGTTATATTAATGACTTATATCTCCAAAATGATTCATATCAAGGTTGTATCAACACAATATTAGCCACATTTAAACAATTTAACGATCTTGGCTTTGTTGTGCACCCAAGCAAATCAGAATTCCCTCCAACTCAACAAATAAAGTTTCTAAGCTTTGTGTTAGATTCTAGCACAATATCAATTACGTTACCTGTTGAACGTCAAGCCAACATCTTATCGTCTTTATTCCAACAAATTGCTAATTCGTGACTCTGCGAAGGCAGTCGGCTATATGGTCTCCAGCCTCCCTGCTGTCCCCTTCGGAGGCATCCATTATAGGTCGATCAAACGGGATAAAATCTGTGCTTTACACACCACTAAAGGCAACTTTGATGCTAAAATGTCACTAAGAAAAAAACTGCTATTCCTGATATCGATTGGTGGCTTCACCATCTCAACAGTAGTTATGGTCTCAATACTAATAGACCAGGCTGTACTGGCGCTAGGTACCACTTTTTGGTGGAGAAATTGGGACTATGTTTTTTGGATAGCCACATACATTGGTATAACGAAAATCGATGGTAAACGGGAAGTGTGTAATGATCTTGCGCGAAATGCGTCAATTACCGTTGGGCACTTAGGCCCAACGCTCGGTTTTCCTAACTTCCATTTCCTGCCTGTGACGCTTTTTATGCCATTTTTTGTTCGCAGGGACGTGAATTGCATGAAATTGATGCATTTAGCCTACAGAATATTAAAATTTACCTAATAAGATGCTAATTTGAGCTTATTACATCATTCTATATGACGACATTACTGCGAAACTAAAACTTTTGCAACAAATATGCATAAAGTTCTCTCATTAAACAATTTTGGTCGAAATGTCGCAGATTCACTATAAAGATGCTTTATCTTCAATTATCTGATTCTATGGACACCTAGAAATCCCGGACACTTACAAACAACGGACAATCGAACAGATTAATAGAAAGATTTACCTGCGAGCACGACTATCATTATTAATTCTTTGAAAGCTTCTGTTTCTTGAACTGGCAAGGTCTCATTATTAGTTTTCTCAAATCTGTGGTCAGTCTTTGTGCAGAATTAGTCGC
>JAACYV020273520.1:0-15509 GCA_009936425.2 Chrysaora fuscescens | reverse complement strand
ATAAGCCTGAAAGGCCTGAAGGGGACGACAGGTCTGTAATAATCCTGAATTTTGCGCTGTTTTTTGGGGAACGACGCCGATTGAGGAATTGCGAAAAGTAGATAACAGCGGGTTGGAAAAGGGGCCATAATTCATGTTTAAGGCAATCAACTTTAGTCTGAGTAGCAGCAGAGGAAGATCTTTAAAGCTATTTAGTGAATCGTGAAGGGCAATCTGAGGCGGGGATGGGGCCTTTGCAATGGGGCCTTTGCATTTTGTACAGATGTGCAGCCACGGGCAATTGGGGGCCAGGCAGAAAAATATTTCGGTATTTTAGTTGGGGGTGTTAAGGTGGAGGTGTTACCATCGATGAAATTCCAAGCTCCCAAGCTAGACATCCGGAAAAGAGCTGCAGACATCCGGTCACTCTGACAGACCTGTGCTGGCAACACATAATGACCTGAGTTGTGGCCGATGATCTGAACATAGTAAGACCGTATAAAACGATGAAACAAGGTGTTTCACCTATTCGCAAAAAATTTGATACATCACCATCGACGGTTTCCATCCGCAAAAAGGAATTGATGCATACCTTGGCAAGAGTTTATCATGATTTCAATATAATAGCATTGATGCTGCTGATCAGATGGTTGGATCATTTGGTGGATTCCAATCCATTATTCAAAATTTAGTTGCAAGAAGTAAGGTGCACTACTTTCTCACGCTTCCAAAAGCACCCCATAAATCAGGAACTCCAAGAAGTTGCAAGGCAGATAAGGGAGAGTAAATAATTCTCCAGTTTCATGGCAAACGCATGCAAGACCATTGAAGAATATAACTCGCCCATGGCCAACTATTGGTTAACTTTCGTGGAGATGGTGGAGATTCTGATGATGAACATCCATTCATTGAAAATACAGAATTTGAGTGAATTCAAGGCACGATTGATGATTGGCACGGTCACTCGGTTGATGATTCCATGGATGCCAATTTATGATAATAATCAGGATTGTGCTTGTGGAATTTTGGGCCGAAATTTCCAGTCTTCATGAGGAGATAGCACAGCATATGGAAGGGAGTTTATTTGCGCAGTCAATGTCGGAGGAGCCTTACACTTGCCTGCCCTTAGATTTGTGGATTGAGATGACAATAATCAAGGGCTCCAAACTTAAGGCAGGCTGGAAGAACATTCTCAAAAATGAAACCATGCTGTCCCATTCAAGAACTGCCAATTATGTGAACAGAGCTAGGGCATCGTTACATAAGACGGCAAACTTGAAGAAATCAAATTCAAACATCCACAAAGAAAATACAACCACAAGATTGAAGATCTTTCCAACATCACATTAAGGACATTGCAATCTGGACAAGTCGCATCACCTGACCTCCTTACAGCAAAACGTGATGGCGAAGATCTCACCAACCGCTTCCTGCAAGATCGTATCTTTACGAAATACGGAATTCAAAACGGTGATGCACAGAAATTCCCGCAAAAATTTCAATGCGCCAGTTGCCGACAAACATTCTGGGCCGAAGTTGTCAAAATTGGCGGCTATGGAAAATGCAGCAGTGTCAGCGGTTGTAGCAAATTGTTGCGGGAAAGCTGTTAGCCTGCCGACCGTCATGGAGAATGCCTACCGATTTTTAACACGAATGGAGCCATGGTCAAAGTGCAGAAGTCAAAGCTGCTGGAAATGCTTCGCTTTGTCCCGCTATCTCAGAGTCAGTTAGAAGATTCAAAAGCTTTGATTGATATGGGCTTCATGCAAAGACTCTCAACGCCAAGCTCAGAAGATAGAGAGAAAGGGGATGAATAATAGTTACATGGAGAGATTATGCCACAAAAACGATTTTTTCTGATCACGTCTCGGCACCGAAAGGCAAATACCATCGTCCTCGTCAACGATCCATATGACCTTGATTTTACGATCAAAGACTTTGAACATGACAGACGAGCAAAATACACTGGAGGTAGCAAAAATGTCTACATAAGACGACACGAAAAGCTGCCAAGCAGTCGTGACTTTGATGAATTCTTCAAAAACAAGAAGAACAAGATTCGTCTGCAAGAGTTTCTGAAAAAATAGTTTGTAGCCACGGTTTCCGAAGAGGGCATAAAGATGTTGTACTCCATACAAAGCGACTGCTACGATCTTACCATCAAAGAAAAGGTTCCAGATTCTGAGTGCCATCACCTTGAAGCTGACACTATCATCTTCTACATCTATGCTCAGCTACGAAAGATGAAGAGAGAGGAAGCTGTTGTAATTGATGCTGAAGATACAGATGAAGTTGTTTTATCAGCGCGTGTACCCAACGAGATCCAAGGTTGGTTAGGAATTCGACGGAAAAAAGAAGTGTTCGATTGCCATTACCTTGTTCTGAAGAGATGTCGAAAGTTATTGTCCAGTTGCATGCAACACAAGAGCAGATGCAGTCAGTGGATTTTTTTGAGATGAAAAATTGACAATACGGCACGTGTACAATGATCGAAAGAGCGAGTAACTTGCAGATTCACGAGCATCAAAGTGGCAGAAAATGAAGAAGAAAACTACACAACGTTTGCCATCAGATGAGGATTCACATGATTTGAGAGCACCTAGAGTAAACTACCAATGCTATGTCTATCGCAGCTATGCAAGAAAGGACGCTCCCCCGTCTTCAAGCAATCATGGATTGACCATAACGGAAGGTGAGAGCTATGTATTAACTTCAGCATTCTCCTTCTCTCCCTCCCCCTGTATTACTCTATCTCTTCACAGGTAAGCATTCTTCGCATATTAGCTTACTACAGTTTTCTAAAGGTTTTAGCTTACCTTTTCCATTTAAAATCTATTACTTAAGGTAAATGCTGCCCAGTGCGGTTTTCAAAGCCAGCTCTACCAGCATCATTGAGGCTTATGTTCCCAGAAGCATCAGCTGTTAATAACGAGGTCATTGACGGTGAAGAAGAACACGGTGATAATGAGGGAAATGAGACTGAAGACGAAAGCGAGGATGGTCGTGAAGATGAAGACGAAGAAGTTGAGGATTATTGAATTATTGTTCAACTTTGGAGGCAAGGGAGACCAAGTCAGTTTTTTGTTATTTTTCACGATTACCCATAATGCAATGCCAGCAGGTAACCGTCGTTTTAAAACGATCTAAATGTCAGGAACATTGGCTGTTTTCAATCCCTCATCACATTTGAATAATCCTAGCGTCGAGAATGTTGAAAATCAGAATTTTTGCGAATCTGCGGGGGAAAATCTGCTTTTTTGCTCAGTTAGATGCAATTCAGACCAGATTTATGTACTTTTTCATGTGCAAAATGGATTCCTTGAAATTAATCACATCGGTAAATCGGTAATGATATGATTTGCTCGTCTTTTTGTTGTAGTAGCCGCAAAATGAGCATTTGACGCTTGTTGAGCAGCCTATCTATTCGGGCCAATGCGGAGGTGTTCCTGCCAATTTCAAGAGAGATCCCCCATTTTATTTTGATCTACTATGTGTTCTGATGAGAAAACAAGTGTCAAACCAAAGCCCCGGCGATTTGGTCACGGAACCTCAGTAATTTTCCCTTGCTATACTCTCTCTGGAAAAGCTTCTTGCATCCACTGATAATGCCTTACATTTTCGGTAGAGTCTCCACACATAAGCGGTGTCTCTGAAGCCTTATCTATGCTGTGCTAGATCGAGTTTGTACAGGCTTGTTTTAGAGCAGCTAGGATTGAGCCTGTCTTTGATCTTGACTTAATTATTTATCATAATCATTATTTTGATTATTATCGTTATTTCACCTCATGCTCTGGCTTTTGGAATTGACTTCTTACTCCTGTTAGGCGGGTCATAACATATGGCCAAGGGTTAACAGGAAATCGCTGTCTTACATCTCTAACACCTTCCTCAGGATCCTTGCAGTTCCTAACAAGTCTTTTGTACAGCTCCGACATCATCATTATCATTATTATTATTATTATTATTATTATTTTTATTATTATTTGTGTTATTATCAATAATGTAAATACTTATATTATTATTGTTGGTGTGCTGCGGGATGGACGTGCTTTGAAGCGCGCCTACCTTTCCTTTCTTCTTTTAATAATAATCTGTAGTAGCTGCCGTCAAAAATGCTGTACAGTATACTTGTGGAACCTTAATAGTCATTGCAAATGATACCAAAGTTACAAGTATATTTCAATGCCACCATTAAGCAGGTTAAAATTGTTCGCGTGACGAGGAAGAACGTGCCATTCACTAGTCCACTAAATAAGTTTGTTTTGAATCTTTATTGCGCCGAGTGGAAAGAATATGAAGAACAGAAAGGAGCATTCAGAGGATCATTGAGCAGTCAAGGAACCCATTATGACCAGTTCAGATGCAAAGGAGATGACTGATTACAAAATGGAGAGAGCTTCTAAAGCTTATAAACGGGATATTTCCTGAGAGAGGAGAGTCTCAGCACCAAAAGACCGATGGAATTCAAAAACCAATGCTATTTGAATTGAATACCAAGTTAACCATTGCAGCACACATGAAACGACGGCATCTAGATCATAGCGCAATTAGAAAAACAATTTGTTATGTTATAAAAAAATGAAAGAAATTAAAAATAAACAGCTGAAAAACAGATTGGAGCAGAATGGCATAAAATAAAGATAAGAATATTGCGCTTTGGGTCGCTTGGAATTGTTCATGAAGATTTAAAGAAGGACTAGAGGTATTAGGAATTTCTAGTGGGAAGGATAGGTGAAAGAATAATAGGGCAAAACATATGCAAAGCAATTTCACGGACAGAGTGGAATTTAGTTTTATAAGTATATATAAGGACAAACATTTTATTTTGAGACATCTTCGCAAGTTCTCGATTGTCCAATCATATCAGAATTTATATTATCAATTTTACTCTCCTTCTGCACAGTAGCTATCGAGGCATATTTTATTTCGATTCCAAATCTTGCTCTATGTTCTATCTTGTTCTATATCTATTTCTATCTCTTTTTCCATAAACTTTGCTTTGTAGGGATTTTCTTAAAGAAATTTCCAGCAACAACACAGGAATTCATTTCTGGAAGGCCTGGGAATCAATTCTTTCTTATGTAAGTTGGCCGAGTGAGTTTTTGAGTTCTTAGTTTTAGGACCTCTCTCCTTCAGGCTATTATCTTTCATTCACGTATTTTTGGAAAGCTCCGCTCTACATCTAGTTATGTTTTCTAGGCTGTACATCCCTTTGCGTCATGCTGCAGCATCCTAGGGGCCCATTGAGACAGTAGCGTAGCAACGTTGCACGCGCAACAGTCCGAACTGGCAAGGGAATACCACTTTTTGGGTACTTTCCAAGGAAGGTTGGGTTTTAGGTCTTAAGTTTTAGAATTTCCATTCTGTATAAAAAACCTTGTGATCTCTATTTTTAGTCAGGTCAGTTAGAAATTATTGTTTCTTTATGTTTCATTGTTTTCAATTGTTTTCATCAGCTAGCCGTACAGCAGGAAGATCAAATAGTGGCGGCATAAGCCGAGAGACTAGGGAAACTGTTGGGATTCACTCCCTTTACAGTGGTAGAAAACGAGGAACAAAATGTAACTTTCCCCCACCGGGCTGTCTTACTGAATAAACAAAAATATCAAATAAAAACGTTCTCTCACATGATGATTCTCCCCCTACACCTTCCTAATTTCTCTTCGAATTTGGACGAATTACAAAACTACCTTGGCATGTCCAGGCTCCCCAGTCCTATCCCTGGTGCCGTCACTGAGATCAAAGACACCAGTCAAAAATTATATTTGGCGAATTTTTTTTCATATTTTCCAAAACAATGTCATTAGTTGTAGTGGTGTGTTGAAACAAGAAATCTAATTTTGAAAGAATGCAAAAATCATTTAATTAGACTCACTATATTTTCAAGGTATTCAAGCAACTTTTTATCATCTTCTAATATCTAAAACATAATGAAAAACAAAAATAGAATATAATCGAATCATTTTCAAAACAACCTGGCACCTGATATGCATCAGACACCGTACGTTTTCAAACATCAATTTTTTTTCTAATAAGCTATAAAGATGCACAAAATAATCTTTTGCACTTATAGGGCAGAACCTAAAAATGAGATTTTAAGCTGGATGATATCAAGTTCTTGCTTTGAAATATATTCATAAATAAAATTCCAATATTAAAAGTTTCATCAACATTCTGCAGCGCAGTCACGCATCCAGATTAAACCTTTCTTGTTTTCTACCGTTCTTGTTAATATAATCTGCCATTGAAATCAAAAATGGATGAACCAAACATGATCTAATTCGAACTCGGGGATAAGCCTGTTTTTAGATAGTTTACCTCGATATATTTTTATACAAAAAGTTACAGTACAATGTACATGTAAAACCTTCAGGTGTAGCTATGTATGTTAAACACAATATGATTTCATCAATAGTAGTGTTCCAATTTTTTGATTTCTTTCTTTTCTCCTATTTTTCATTACTTTCCTTTGATTAACATAGTTATGAGTTTATAAAGTTTATAATATAAAGTTTTTTATGGTAACTGGAGAATGAAAGCCAACTAATCAGTCAACATTGTGTGCATTAGCATTGTAGGTAATTCTGATATTTAGGCCATCTAGTTGCGCTTTTACGATTATATTTGAAATTTGAAGCTCTTATGTTATGTCAATACTGAATAATTTAACGCTAAAACTACCTTAGTTGCATTTTGCATATGCAATATGCCAAATCACACAATCAGTATAGACAAATATGCTATCCAGTATATTAGACTGTAGTAAGAGGTTAGCAAAATGGCGAAAAATGACCAAAAATTTCAAGACAAATTGTAACTCAAATAAATTACAAGATATACGCAAATTGAAGCAAATTACAATTTCAATTTCATTTCAGCCCAACAAGCTCCTTCTCAACATACAAACAGGAACTGCCCATGAAAAATGTTACAGGTAGCTGTACCTCTGAGAAGACTGCATCTTGAGGAAACTTTGTAGCTCCGGCAGCATTCCATAAAATTTTGTCTATGTCCCTGACATGAACATATGCAAACAAATTTAACAAATTAACCATTAATATCCTGAAACTACTTAACATTGAATTCGAAGTAATTGAAATATGCTAAACGCAACCTCAAAAACTTTACAATATATGTCCAAGCATGATAAAGCAACACAACAGTTAGCTACCATTGCTAATATTGCTATTATGAGCGGACAAAAACGTACTAGCTACGTAAAGCACGTAAAGCTCCTCGTTTACCAAATGACCGGCGTACATGTATGTCATCGACAAAGCGACAGCCACAATCATTCAAATCATAAATGTGCTAGCTCTTGCAAATTTTGTGACTGCTTTACGTGACTCTCTAATCTCTACCATCTGTTGAATACCATTTGAATAGCAATTGTTTAGTGACGGAAATTGGCTATGCATAAAAGCAGTAGCTAGACTTTATTAAATCAGGACATGCTGTCCTATCATAAGACTTTGTAAAAAAAAACAAGCATTAGCTACCTTATGTCAAAGCATTCGTATGATTGGCCATACTGATTTTGATTAAGCCAAGATGTTTGATAGCAACTAACGTGACCATCATGCCCTATGAAGATCAAACGATTGACAAATAAGTCAAAACTTGAGGAAATTAAATTATCCAGGCTGAATCAGAGGACTGACGATCGCTGCTGTAGTTGGTAAAAATAAAACTTAAAAGGTTTTAAAGATAAAGCTTTTGAAAAATAATTTTTTTTTCCTTCAGATCTTTTGGAATGGATTAAACTAGTCCAGAAAAATCTAACAAAACAATCCTTCAGACATCAACGAGAGTGTCTGGTTAAAAGTATGCGTCTTCGCAGTTTGAATGTATACACGCTTGCAACTTCACTTTTTGCCGTTTGAATGCACGCGACTTTACCGCAGCTAAAATCAAATGTGGCTTGCCATTCAAAGTATCCCTCTTTTTTTAGCTGACGTACATGTAAGAGTTAAGCCACGGTCGAACTATCCAACATTTAGCAGAATTAATATAATTTAGGCGCAAAAATTTCTTCTGAAAATAGCTTCTTAAAATAGCATGCGATTGAAAGCTAACCTAAGAAATGTCATTAAAATGTTGGAGCTTTGACCAACCGACAATTGAACATTATCAAACACCGAACCAGATGTTCAGTGTAATTGTGTGGTTTGTGTGGTTTCTGATAGAGAGAATCCATTTATAGACGTAAATTTTCATTGCCTCAAGATATCAATCTGGTGTGGTGAGGCTTTTTAAATATGTTATAGAGGGCATGCAATTTTATCACATTTACCACAAAGAAGCAAAATATCATCGCACGCTGCTGCATTTTTCCGTTATATGTCTTTCAAATTAATCAAAAACTTCACACTCATGCTTTGCAAGGTATATAGGTACAAGCCTTTTCCATGAACATGTGTCATGAATAATATAGAAGGATGTACCAAGAAAACAGCATGTTGCTGCTTTTGTCAGTCACAAATTTCCAACACAAATGGATGACATCTATTCTGCTTAGAACAACAGTGACAGAAACAACTAAAATACATTTATATTATCAGATATCAATAGACTAATAATGTGTACAACGATACTCCTGCGATACAGATCTGGCCTGTCTAGTGAAAATTGATTGGTTCACTTTAACACAAAATCATTTTGTAACAAGATTCTTAATACTTACACCATCAACAACAATAAATGGATGTCAAATTCCTAGTATTTTCTTTTATTACTCTCATATACTCTCATATGAGAGAGGCAAATTTGCTCACTTTGCTAACAAAGCTTAGCTATTTTCTTCCAGATATTTATGTAGATAAATATCTACCCAGGATGGTAACTTCAATAAGCAGATGACGAGGATGTGACATTTTCATATGAAGCCACACCCTTAAGATTAATACATTTTCCAAAATCCCTACCCCATCATTTATAAACCATAAAAACATCTTAACATGTTAGAAATTAATATCATTGGTTCAAAGAAGCATAACAATATTTAAAAATAAAAGTTAATTTTTATTGAATCTAATGTGCATCCCTTATATGCCTTGTGATTTGTCATGAATAGTTATTTTTGAAAATGATACCCCAAAATTTCTTTTCAACCTGAAAAAAAGGACCCAAAAAAGGCCCATACCGTTCCAGTATATATGGAATTAATCTCCCCCCAGGGTGTTATCTATGTTTTCAATGTCCCAGGAGAACAAAATGTGGCTATTTCAGTTATTGTCCTTATTTTGTTAATTTACAAAAAACATTTACTTGCATAACAATTACAAAAAGTGAAACATTAAAAAATAGTCTTGAGCAACTTACATATGATTTTCAGGGTTTCATCTTCTAATGAAACCCTTTTTGGTGTGATATTGAGAGGAATCTAAACAATGCAGAACAAAAACGTCTTCACAAGCAAATGTAGTATTTTTAATGAATATGTTGACTAAATAAAGATAAGGAAACAAGTATTGCTGTATAACATAATCAACCTAGGAAACAGGATTTGAGCTCCCAGATGTTACATGAGTTGTTTTCAAATGAATGATCAATAACTGTTAGCAGCTACTTAAGTACAATATTCATTCTGTGAAAAAATGGGTTCAACTGTCATGAAAAGAGTGTATCTCAGCATTTTACTGACCTTGGCACCTGTATTTTATAAGTGAACAACTTTCAAACATCTAGATGAAAGGTTTTTTAGCTCACCTTGAAGGTGTCAATCTGTCTTTGGTTGGTGACAGGATGATAACATTCAGAACACTTGCAGTGGTCTCTAAGCCAAATAAAGTGGCTGAAAGTTAAAAAATATAATCAATTCTTCTCTTTCAAAGGTGTTCTCTTTCAAAGGTGGCTTTGTTTATAATGATGGGTTTCATCCCTTTGCAAAACTAATCAGCCAATCATGCATTAAAGGTGACACTATCAGTCAGTTGAAAAGCAGCATAATCAGTTAGTCACCAATTAATCATACAAACAAAGATAAAATTATATGTTTCTTATTAAAATCTTAATAACTTTTCCACATCAAATTCTGTGGTAAATAAAATGGAAGAGCTAGAAAAATAATTCTAAAGAAGGCTAAACTATACCTTAAAAGCTCAGCCCTTCTTCCCATGGTGGAAAATGTATGCAAAAGAAGGGCCCAAGAAACTCTAAGGTTGTAATTTTTTATCACCTAGATAGTGTGATGAGGAGAATACAACATTTCAAAATATTTTGAAAATAGAAATCATCACCAATGCAGCAAAGTAGCATGTTTGGGTTTGGTAATGTTTTTAATGTATATATTTAATTTTCTTCAGTGCAAACAGCATAATTTAATCAGCTAATGTTGTTCTAGCGAGATTTACTTAATGGAGAAGCAAACTAAAATAAAATCGGGACAACAGTTAATGGTTTTTTTGAAAATGTAGTGTTTGACAATAGAATTGTTTTTCTGAGCTAGTTGTAGGGTCTAGCCAAACTTTTCCTGTATATGGAGATTCGGTTTTATTAATATGAACATAATTATTCTGACTACAGAAGAGAGTTAGGCCTATTTACCATTTGTATGTAAAGGGGGAAATATAGGTTTTGGTAATGCATTAATACAAGTGTTTATTGTGTTGACTGAGTCTGAGTTTTCTGTGGAGAATATTTGGAGATCCTACCAGGGTGAAATAAGATAACTTGCACACCTGCATTACATGACGATGATTAACCCGTAAGTGCTTAGCAGTTTTACTAATGGCTAAGGCCGCAATGGTATGAAGTGGGTGCATATGGTTAATGTTCATAGAGAATGTGGTATAGTGAGCATGGGTGTATTATGGTTTTTATTCACGGAGACGCAATAAAACATGTACGTACATAGGTCATCAAATCAACAACAATTCTGTGGAAATCATACTACTAACAATTCTGTGGAATTCCCATCTAGAGTTCTGAAGCCAAGAACTTTTTCATTAAACCAGAGTGATCTGTGGATGACTTCTTTCGCCGTGACAGAGGACGTGTGAAAGCAATTTGTTCTACTTGAGGTGATGGCCGAAGAACGTCTGTTTTTGTCGTCCGAATTTGAAAGAGAACAACTTTTCCTTCTTCTGGTTGCATATCTTGTCGTCAAGGTAAAGGCTTTAGGAAATAATTGTGTTTTGTACGTGTTTTCTTGGGTATGTTTTCCAAATATTTTCCAACTGTTCCGACTGTGAGTAAGGAAACGAGCTGAAAACAACATTGCAACATTGAGCAAGTTCAAAAACGCAAACTAATCACAAACCAAACGCTAGTCGCTAAACGCAAACTAGGGCTGGGGGCTGGGGGCTGGGGTAACAAGGGCAGATTTCGTTTTGGACCAATCAGCGGTTTACAAAATCGCTTCAGCCCTCGATGAACTGTGCGGGACGTCAAATATAACAGAGAAGCTGTGGAGAATTTTTTGCACTCTTTGGTTCTGCGGCCGCGTGCACGTGGCTATCGTAGTCAATCCATTTTCTTCTTGGTTTTCCGACTCAGCATAGATATTCTAGAATCCATCCATTAGCATTTTTGATACAAAGTCCCAATCGACAGAAATCTCAATTTTGAATCACCGATATTTTCCTCCATATTTTGCCCAATGACCCCCTTATGCCCATCCAAATACACCCTGCCATTTCCCTCAATTCTGCGGGAATATACGAAAAAAGAAATAACTCAGATATTTAGGACAGCGCGAATTCAAAAGTCATTTAGAGTATATTCACTTCGTCCTTCGTAGTATATTTGTGTATGTTATAGTTTTAATTTAGTCTTACTGTTTGATTGATTGAGAAAACATCTATAGAGATTTTGTCTTGTTTCGCATCTGCTCATGGTCTAGGCCCTTAGGCCTAGGCCATGAAGTAATAGTAATCACCGCCAGCAAAGAAAGCAACGCTACACTACAAAGTCCAGTTGTTGAGAAACCGCGAAACAAATGTGTGAAAATCAGTTAAAAACATCTTATTATGGAAACCTCGATATGAACTCTGCCACTGACAACAAAAAGTTTTGGAGAACTGTAAAGCCACTTTTCACTGACAAGGTACAAACCTTTTCGAGTATCTTACTTGTTGACAGTGAAATAGCTGAGATTTTTAATGATTTTTTCACCAGTATTACAATGACAATGGTTATTGCCCCTGGTGAATGCACACTTGTCCCGACAAAACACTTGCTGGACCCTGTTGAAATTGCTTTGAAAAGTATAAATATCATCACCGCATTCAAAAGATTAAAGATAAAGTAAAATATGGCTCATTCTTTGACTTCCAACCAGTTACCTAAAGGCAGTCATTGATGAATTATTGAGTCTATATCCAAAAAAGCGTCCGCAGTAAAAAGTATTCCTGCACGGTTACTGAAAGAAAATCAAGACATTTTTGCACCACAAAAGCTTTTAATAATTCATTACTCCAGAAAACGTTTCCCGAAGATTAGGAGAGATCAAATCTTTATTTAAAAATGATGAAGCCACAAAAAAGCGAAACTATCGACCTATACCAGTTTTGTCTGCTTTGTCAAAGGTCCTTGAACGAGTTCTATATGCACAGATGGTTAGGCCTATATAGATTCTTCGACTGCTGAATTGAAATTTTCGAATATTAAGCATTCACCGTTGTTTTTAGACAAATTGCTTATAAGGTCACTACAAAATTTAGAGGATCAAACTTACTGTAGTCTTGGTATGTAACAATTATTGGACCTTTTTAACAAAACCACTCTTCAACACTGTGAGTATCATTAAATGAAAATCCGACAATCCCACCTCTATTGTCGTTGTATTTTGAAACCCAGAGCTTTTATACGTTAGAAACATATCAATTGAAGAGGGATTATCAGAAGATTTCTAACAAGTAGGACTTTTTATTAAGTTTTCAATCTATAGACATCCATGAAATTGCTAATTTCGAAATTCTTTTCTTCCGAATTTAAATCTCCAACAATGAGAAAGTTTTCGTATCGAGAAGTAAGTTGGTCCACCACTTTTCCCATCTCTTCAAAGAAAAACTTTTCGCATTGAAAAGGAGGGCGGTAGGCAGTGATCAGTGTCCATTTTTTTCCCCACATTGATTTTCTGGTGCATGAGCAAGGATTCTTTCCTTTAGATGCGTGCTATTGACACGAGTATCTACTATGACGCCCAGTTGTTCAAGACGGTTAGTGTACAACCTAATTAAATCTGTCATCTTGAATACTTTTATTTCTTTTTTCTGCTATTTCTTCCACTATATACGATACAAGTGCTACTCCTTAAAGAACGATATCAGAATTTGGGCCTTTAGATTTATTAGAGGAGCGTTCTTTGTTATAATAAGAGCTAAGGCATATTAAATCATAAACAGCATCGATGGCTATCATGTCACCCTCGCTCAGTTTTGCCAAAATGCGTGCATCTTGGTTTTCTGTAGCAATGCGCCTTACCCGGTGGTCAACTTGATGCATAGTTACCCCATGCAAGGGCTCTTCTGACTGAGCGCTTTTTCCACAATAGAAACAGTGGGCCTTGGCAATTTCTCTCCTTGCCTCATCCGATAAGGGGTTTGAATTTGCTCTGGTGGACTTTCTCCTTGTTTCTGGTTCGTCATCTTGAGCGCTATCTTCTCGTATTCTTTTGCCAGCTTCGTTGCGTTGTAGCAAAGCTGGCACGATTCATGCTATTTCCCTTCTCCTGATGATAGAATTTCCTCGAGATTTTTTTCTTGGTAAATTCTTGTTAGAGCAGTCTTAACCCCAAGTTCGCTCGAAGGTTTTTTACTAGTGTAGCATAATCACTTCCAATATCGAAGCGACAAAGGGACTCTTTAGCGGGGCATTGAAGTTTCTCTGTGGTTGTTTTTGGCAAATAACACACAATTTCCAATAAAATTCGATTTAAATCGAAAGGCTGCAACTCCATAATTCAGCAAATGTTTCTCAACTACTTTCGTCGCTGGTTTTTCATCGTGTTTATCTTACAGTGCTAACAGCGATCAATGAAGCCACTGGATGCTGTTCGAATCTGAGTTGGCACTTAAATATTTTTCTACTGATGCTTTGGTAATCTATCGTTTTGTTCCCATGGCAACTGATAGTTCTAAGTCGTTTCGAACGCTCTCGACCACTCAGATAAATTGCAAAACTAATAAATTACCATAATGAAATATTCAATTGTGCCGTGGCAAGTCTGATAAACCATGGCAGAGATGACTTCTGACGTATACATTTAAAGGAACCAATGGCGTATGTGACGTCCTTTCAGACTTTGTCTGCCTGTTAATTTGAACTAGGGGGTAGACCTGAATCCAAAAAGGCAAATTAACGCGAACCCTTACAAAATTTCAAACAGAACAAGATATTTCTAGACCATCTACAGCAAGATGCATTCTTAGAGCAAGACCTAGTAATCCATCCACTAGCTTTATCATTTTACTAAAATAATTGGATAAAAAGATTCTAGTTGAATTCGCTGGGAGTTAGCTAATGTGGGACGGAATGTTTTCAATCGTGATTGCCATTATCAATGCTGGAGAGCACATTGTCATTTTTCCACAATTCAGAGCCTTCCTGAAACTGGCGCTTCGTCCAAGTTAGGACTACCAATTTTTGGACTTTGATAATAATGGCAGGAGAAGTAATTGTAAGCCTATGAACTAATATTTTCATCACTTTACACATTACCAATGAAGTAAAAAAATGTACAGCAACCCTGCACCATGGAGAAAAATGGACGGCCATCCTTTATATGTCACGTCACTTGTATCATAAGCAGTTTTGTGTTATATATAAGATGAATTTAGTGCACTGTTAACCAGAACTGCCTGCTCTCAATTGTTTGCTTATTTTGTATTATTTATTTATTTATTATTTATTTTATATTATTTTATATTGTTTAGTACTAGTACTTTTAAGTGTGTTGGTGTCCTATCTCTTTCATTCGATACCTAGATATGTTATAGATCTTAAAGAAAATATTGTGTTTTCCAGGGGCGGATCCAGACGGCCTCCACTGCCGCACAGGCGATAGTCAGTTTTCAACAGATTTTTTTCAAATAAATCTAAAATTATTTAGAGTTTTAATACAAATCTAATATTTCAATTAATTTGATATTTTGGATCCATATTCAATTTTTTTTTATATATTAAATTCATATAAAAATTCTCTTCGATGTACTGTACACTTCTGTCAGCTTGGGATATCTTAGCCTGCGTGTAGACTTTTCTATTCCACTGCGCAGGAGATCTAAACGATAACACAAAGGACAAGTGACATGGTTTTAGAGCCAAAATAGATTTTGATCATTGTTGTTTAGAAAGTTAGATAAAGACCCAAAAAGTACCATAAAGTCAAAA
The DNA here is from genome assembly GCA_009936425.2 of Chrysaora fuscescens. NCBI lineage: Eukaryota > Metazoa > Cnidaria > Scyphozoa > Semaeostomeae > Pelagiidae > Chrysaora > Chrysaora fuscescens. Next base: position 197 of record JAACYV020273520.1, on the reverse strand, counting down.
ATCTGTTTGTGTTTGATATTTACCCTCACATTTGAGGCAAACAAATGGCGGGAATTTATCACGTGACATCGTGACGTACAAATTGACAGGTCGCAAAAGGTTCGTTTTTGTGAGGGATCCAGACTTAGGGCCCATGTACACGAGCACTCAAAACTTCTTAAAACAGTGGGGAACATTCCAGCAAATGCTAAATTTCT
>JAACYV020272854.1:0-10873 GCA_009936425.2 Chrysaora fuscescens | reverse complement strand
CTTATTATTACACTTCCCTCCCTCTATTGTCGTAAGAACAGGCCTAAGTTCGGTAGGTAAGGTAGAGGAGGCCTACCCTAGGCCTAACCTTTTAAATTAATACCATGCATTACGAATAAATTTTCCCAACACTTACTTTTTTGTGTATCTTAGTTAACTTTTTGGTGGCTTTGCAAATCTGAATAAATTATCCAGCACATAAACTATAGGCTAGGAAAGGCCTAAATAAATCGTAAATATGTTGGCCTAAGCAGGCTCAAAGCCTAGGCTAGGCCTGTGAACTTGTTTACTCCCGCTCTTCTACTGGACAAGGCTCCAAGAGCCATGTATAATCACAGAATTATCCACAAACAGAACAGCAATACTAGTAACAAATTAACAGTACTTTAGCAGGGTTAAGCAGAAACGCAAAACATCACTTCAAGATTCTACAAATGATCTGGTTATGGAAATATTCGAACATTTTGCCAAATATCATTTTCGACCTAAGACTCGGACTTAGCACAAAAAATTGATATGGATGCCAATTCTCAGATTCCTCAACTTTATGTTCTTGATTTCATGAAGATAAAAATTTATAAGAAACTTGACAGTGAAAAATGTTGGCAGTGAAACTTTACACTCTCAGTCACTAGCAGTGGTGGAGACCCTTCTAAATTTGCAAACCTTACATCACAATACAACAAGAATAGAAAATACGAGGAGTAAAAAAATTTGCATCAGACCAAATTTTAGGTTTCAAATCCGAGTCTGAGGCCAAAAATAATGTAAAGAGAAATTTTAAAAAATTTCTAGAATGTGTTATATTATATTGCATGTTTCTTTTGGAAAATCCATCTCAATTTGCATATTTTACCATCCAACGGCTCTAACCCTCATTGAAAACTAAAAATTTGGAGCTTAAAAAACCTGATTTAAGACATACCTTATTATAGTGTCCTAAGCTGAGACTGATTTTTCTGTTAGTTTTGGCCTGAGCTTCATTCTGTTCCTGAGCTCTGTCTTTTTGTGTTGCTGTAGTCATCAATGTAAATTGCAAGATGGCCCAAGTATATGCCCCAAGAACAGCCATTTTTATGGGAACTTTGCCTGATTCTCTTATCTCTGTCTCTACTTTCAGCTCTGAAATCAATGTATATTCGATATGATAACTTTTGTCAAGATATAAACATTTATAGTTCATACAGAAAGGCAAAATAGAAATAGGAATAATACACTGCATTTCAGCCCTTATAAGTCCAGAAGTGGTAAGCCACTGAGTATTTCTGCAGAAAATTGTGTAATCTGCTTGTTTGGATTCCAAAAGGATTTCCTATCTTCAAGAGATCATATGCTTTTAACATACTCATTACTGAAACTAAGGCAACTTCTCAAAAGCTTGATAAAACATACATATGGAAATATGGCACAGCACAAACTTTCTCAAAAAAGGTCCGCCTATCAGCTAAGATAATAGGTAACAAGGCCAAAAGAGCTTCCTTTAGTCTTACAGGCTATACTGAACTACATGTTTAGCCTTACTTGTCAAGATATACTCTGCCTTCTTCTATTATTTAAGTTAAGCCAGGGAAAGCAAGCAAATAATTCAGTCAACAGAAACATAAACACCAACAAGCCCTGCTTGATATTGCTTTCTCTAAATAGATGATAAATTTCATTTGGATTTCAAGAGAGCAGTTTTGCTCACAGAACACAAGGAAATTAGGGCATAATAAATATTCTACTAGGTAAGAAGTTGTAGAATTATTTAGCTTGAAGCAATTACAAGTTGGAGCTTGGAATTGAAGGAATTCATAAAAAATGATAATAAGGGTGTTTGGTTATACACTCACCAACAATATCTGCTGCTGTCCCAACATATCCTAGTAGTAATGCAGAAAGCTGATCACGTGTCAGTTTACCACGTGGCATGAGCCACCTTCCAAGAATTATACCAAATATCAGGCCAAGCTCCAGTATCAGTCTTGCTGCATCATCCTTGCTCATTTTCATGAACTGAAAATGAACGGTATATGTAATCAAAAAGGTTGTGGGAGGAAACTTGCTACTTATCAGGATCAAAAGGGTAATTCTGTCTCCATTAATCTTTCATTTTGTGTCTTAGAGATGCAATCCTTTCAAGTTAATGTAGTCAGTGACCGGTCTGCAGAGTTGGACAAGTGAACACTCACGAAATTTTTCGTCGTTTGACACTGCACAATTGAGAAAAGAGCACAGTCACCAAGAAAGTTGCCTAAAAGGGCGTGGCACCAGTATTTATCACAAGGAGATACAGGCGACCCTGCATGGAAAGACAGCCCACAAACCATTTGCCCTGCAGATTGTACCAAACCAGTGTTTTTAAAGAAAGCAAAACTGAAGAAAACGAACGTAAACGAAAAATGCAAAAATATACATCAAAGACAAAAAATCGTCTTCACACTTAAAGTGTATACAAGATTTCAAGTGCACCTTTGCACACTTGAAATTTTGGCTGTGCACACTCAAGATCTCTTTGAAAAGGCCGTACTCTGCAGACTTGGTCAGTGATCTCACTGTAGCTCCGTAAAACATAACATTACCTTATTGCACTCTTTATATAATGATAATAAAATGTGACTCTATTTTAGATAACACTAATGCTCTATTCTCACAAAATAGTTTCAGTGATCGTACAGAAAAGTGTTGATTGGACTCATATTGTGATTATTCACTTTCTGCACTCACTCCTGTTATTTACATGACTAGATTACTTAAAACAATTTTTATTTTCAAATAAGACCTTGAGTCAAAGCAAGACAAAAAAGAAACACAGCATTACCTTCTCTGTTATAGTATTTGCAGGAATTTTAATTAAACCAAGAGCTTCCATGTCAAATATCCAAATGATTGGAGTGATTGTAAGAATATAGAAGAACCCACTTGGCCAAAAACTGAAAAAGATCAAATTAGTTAAATACCAATGTAATTCAAATTTTCCCCTTCTCTGTTATAGTATTTGCAGGAATTTTAATTAAACCAAGAGCTTCCATGTCAAATATCCAAATGATTGGAGTGATTGTAAGAATATAGAAGAACCCACTTGGCCAAAAACTGAAAAAGATCAAATTAGTTAAATACCAATGTAATTCAAATTTTCAAATATTTTAGCAGGCAATGTGCCATTAGGAACAATGTTTTGTAATGTTTTGGCTACTGCTGGTAGTTCTATAACAACATATTAACAGGAGAGGGGACTACTATCATATGTTGACATTCAGGCAATGGAGTGCAATGTTTTTCCATTGCCAATGTTCTAAAACCCTCTAACTTCAAGGAACTTCTAGCCTAAAAATTCTTAAAAATGGTCGTCCTTTTTATGCGCGGTTTTAATGTATGCAAAGCTCATTTTTATACATTATTTAAAGCAAAAAACGCATTTGGTTTAAAAAGTTTTCGAGAGCGTGTTCTTAGAAACGGAGAAAAATGGCTCAAAATTGTGTTTTTATGCCATTTGCATCAGTAGCATTGCTGAAAGTAACTCTTTTGTTCTGTGGAATCACTTTAAATCGTTTCTCACAGGCTTTATTTCTTTCTTGGAACTATTTGTGACACCAATCTCGGAACTTTAAGAACATTATAAGAATATTAAGTAAACAAATTAGAAGAACAAAAAAAGGAAATGAAATGATAATTGCTATTATTTCCCATTTTACAAAGAAAATCAAAGATTTGAACGAAGTCTTGAGAATAGAGCTTTCTCGGGAAGAATTGCTAGTTTTACTTGCTTTATCCTGAAGAAGGAATAGTCGAAAGCTAAAAACACTAACATATTTCGGGTACCGTATTTGCTCAACGTAAGGAAAGGGGAGAGTTTAATAATTTTGTCAAAGAAACGAGACTTCCAGACAAGATCTGTTTTGGGTCTCCTTCGCAGTGGGAAAGAAAGTCTGCACGCAGGCATTCCACGACCAGGAATTCTTTGCTTGTTAAAATGATTTCTTTGCCTGGTAATATGATTAGGTATCCGCGTGCTCTGCTCCACGAGTCTAAGGTCAATTCCAGGAATGTGGAACGTGCGTGATCAAAGGCGCCCTGGTTGGACAAGTTGGTTTTGTCGCAAAAAGAAACGGAAAAAAGTGGAACTCAGTGCAACTGTTTTCGGAGGCAAATTTGTTCGCAGTTTCTTCTTGGCTACAGAGTCACATGACCAACTTAATTGACATCTTACAAGTAATGTAAATAACTTAAAAAAGAAGTAACCTGTTTGTAGTCTCCAGTTTTAGATCTCATGAATATGATGAAATGAATTAACGTTATGGGACGCCAGATATTATGGGACAAGGCAGACCTAAAATTAACGCTGATACCCCAAACCTATAGAATGAAAAGGGAACTTGAAGTTGGAAGAGCTGATTTTATGAGGGCCAGCTTATCTGAATGATTTTATATCCCGTTTGAATGATGAATGAATATAATAAATAATATTGTTGTAGCAGTTTTTTGAGAAGTTGCCACTTGGCCATTCTGGGGCAACTTGTCTTAGATATTGAGTGACTCTCCGTTATGGGGCAGCTTGACTCAGCAATTCCTAGGTTAGAACAACCAATTATGGTATCAGATTTTTGAGTTTTCAAGGGCCAAAAATCTGGAATTCACTTCCAGATGAAATCAAAACGGCTCCAAATACCAAGAAATTCAAAAATTCCATCAAAACTTAGTCTATTCGATCCGTATAGAGATCCAGTTATTGCATATGTTCTTTTTGTAACAAATGATTAGTCTCTTCAATCTAGAAATCTTTCAACCGCGCAGTCTTTGAAGTTGCTCTATGTTAAAGCATATCGCCATTGTTAATTCTAACATAAGATGAATTATACAAGACAATTGTGGCGACTTTTTATATAAAGAAATAGGCAGCTATAACTGTCTGAGTTGAAATGATGTTACAAGATTCGGTTTATAAAGCATATAAATCGTATGATTACATGTTTGATCTTAACTTTAATTTATAATAAATAAAATAGGCACAGTAAACTTGCTTTAATAGAAAGAAATATTTATATCTGTCTGAGTTTGAATGATGTTATGAAGTTTCGGTGTTAAAAGCATATCAATCCTTCTTATGGAAGGTAGCTACACTGACAATGTCTACCTATACCGCACTGCTAAGCCTAACTGGAAAGTAGGTAGACATCTGGGTGGGTAATATCAAGATGTAATATCAGAATTGAAAGCCATTACTTCTACAAAAAATTCAGACGCTTTCACAATCATCATGAGCTATGTTGAAAGAATCTCAGAAGAACCCCTCAGCTTTACATAGAAATATCTTTTCACTTAGCTTAATAGCTAATCAAAACACACAAAAAATCATTTCGTAACTTACTATTTATATTCTTGACCTTCTCGAACTCCAAGTGTATAGCACATTTCAATGAACAAAAACAGCATACTCAGAGACACTATCCAAATCAGCTTATTATTGAAATATAAAGCACCCAAATATATGGCAAGAAACCCATGAGCAAAAAATAACATCCTTGTCCAAAGGGATTTTAGAATCACGATCGCCTCCGTCATTTTGATTTGTATGCAAGTGGATATAAAAACTTCTTGAATTTTCAAACGTTTCGCAGCTGATTCCTGGATGTTTATTTACATTTAAAAATCAGATCTTTTATAACGATGTCATCCGGTAATGTTCTCACTGTTTCATTAATTCTGTTTTTTCTCACTGTTTTGAAGTCCCTTGGTGACTCCCACGAAGTCTTTGCTAATGATGTTTTTTTTTTGCTTAAATTTTCCTCGTTATCAGGTACAACTGCGAACTGGTCAATATTTGTAGCAATTAATAACAGTATATCGCAGATTTTGACATCAGAGCTTCGTTTCTCGTAGCATGAGGCTCAAAATTTATTTTGAATGTTTTCGTCGTTGCCTTGATCGCAGTATTTGGTAGCTGTATGACATTAGCGAGAGAACAAACGTGTTTTCAAAGTGCTCCTGTGAGACCTATTTTAGCAGATTCTTCTCAAATCATGCGTTACGTTTATTTCAATGCAAGGCGAGGGATGAATTTTCCCGATTCTTACAAACCCTTGGGATATAGTCGAGAAACAATTGACTCAGTGAATCAAAGATAATTTATTCTTAGCGTATTGTTGCATTGAAAACAGATTTCCCTTTCGGCTGATAATGTCTTGTGAACAGAGACCAGCCTCGAAGAATAATTTGCGAATAATGCCCCTCTTCAACAACTTGGAAAGGTTATAATATATGGACTTAATTGCGCGACTGGCAAGTGGCAGATGCTTTATAAACTCTCAATTTTTTTGTCATCATAAAATGAAAATTACGAGGTTTAGGAATATTAAAGTTTGTATTTACACCAAAGTTTTGAATTTTCAAAAAATTTCAAACAATAAGTGGTGTACTATTGAAAGTCAGACAGCACAAACCAAGTCACAAAAAAATATTGGGGAAAAGTCCCGAGAATATCATTAATTAAAAATAAAAATCGTTGAAAACATATTAGTAAAATTCGCATCACTCTATCTTGCTTATGAAGAAGAATATCACATTAAGCTCTCGATGTCATTAAAATCGGATGTGCTTTTCAGTTTGGGAAAGATTGAGCAGTGAAAGCCGACCTCGAAGCCCTAAGAATATTCTCGAAAAGTGCAAATATATTACGTATATTTTTTGAAAACTAACAGCTTGGTAACGTGGGTTTCAATATAAATTGGAAAATACAAGAAATTAAATACTATAAAAACGATAGAGATCCAGATAAAATCATTAGCCTTGTACATCGATTAACGAAGATGCACACATTAATTTTATTGCTGCAAGAATTCTTGTGAAAATAGTGGGGGGGGGGGGGGGTGCCTTTTTGATATACATAAATGTATGTAAGTATGTATATATACAATGCTAAATTCAATTTACGACCAATTCCCCTCCACCTAATCCTTGAATAACAATGACCTGTTTAGCCTTTCTGCCCCTGTCTGGGTTATGAGTCAGGAGGACAGAAATCTATTCAGACCTTTGCAAACTATCTGAGAAAATCGTTCAATACTAGGGGGAAATAATTAAATATGTATCGTATTCGTAATAATTGTATTGATATTTTATTTCTTTGCTGTATTCACTTCTTCTGGTATTCTTCAATTTTATTCATATATTTATCCTACTGTGATCTTATTTTTCATATATGCATCCTATTTTAATTAGTTTCATTCTTAATCAATTCATTAATTAGTTAGCAACTTTTATTCAAATTTTGTTCATTTTAGCTATTACTTATCGTTTAATAATTTTGTATTATTAGTGAAAGATATTGTGATGGGGTTTTGGGCAATCTCGGCCTATTATATACCTTTCTTATTAAAAAAGATTATCTTGATTGTTTAAATAACAGAGATATTCAGGCAAAACACGAGGACTACATTCTCCAGGTAGATGTTCATAAATATGAGTAATATGAACTCTATGTGCCTTAAGATCTAGAAATTAGATTCTCGACTGGTCCCTAGCCTTAAGAATCAAGTTCTTTCGTATGTCTTTCTTATCTCATACTCGAAGGAATCAATTGGCGGTTGCTTTGGCCTGCAGAGATAGTAATCGGCAAAAATACTGTTGTTGAAATGAAGTCTATCAAATCGGGACGCTCTGTGGCGTTTTAATGACTATCGCTTAGTGTTTGTGCTGAGTCAGTTTATTATGAGCGCTTGCATATTGCATTCTATGACGCACTTAGCGTGTTATAGTGAAAATAGCCAAACGCAATAAATTTATTTGATGTCATTATAAAATGTTAACACAAAGGTTAACACAAGAATACCAAGAAAGTCAATTTTGGTTATTTAGGCCCTGGTCATATGGAGGTGAAGCAACCCATTGACTTGTTCAAATGATGAAGCTTGGCATACCGTAGAAAGCTACTAACATACGAGATGAAGCTTGGCATACCGTAGAAAGCTACTAACATACGAGATGAAGCTTGGAATGCCGTAGAAAGCTACTAACATACGAGATGAAGCTTGGCATACCGTAAAAAGCTACTAACATACGAGATGAAGCTTGGCATACAGTAGAAAGCTACTAACATACGAGATGAAGCTTGGCATACAGTAGAAAGCTACTAACATACGAGATGAAGCTTGGCATAGCTACTGTAGCCTATGATATAGGTGTTTTTAGTGTACAGCTATATTTTCTTTACATGCCAAACAAAATCTAGCACATCTTATTCATTTAAAAAATGCGCCGTTTGCTGTGCAACAATTTAATTTTCGCTCTGAGATTGTAGGTTAGAAAAACTTGTGAATGTCATCTTGGGAAACTTGAGACTAACAGACGAGATATGCTAGGCCTACTGAAAGTCGAGATATGCTAGGTCTAGTAGGAGACGAGATAGCTTTGCTACTGAAAGTCGAGATATTCTACTGGAAGTCTAAGTATTCTAGGCCTACTGAATGTCGAGATTTGCTAGACCTACTGGAAGATGAGATATGCTAGACCTACTGGAAAACGAGATATGCTAGACCTACTGGAAAACGAGATATGCTAGGCCTAATAAAAGCGAAATAGCTTTGCTAGTGAAAGACGATATAGCTATGCTACTGAAAGTCGAGATATTCTACTGGAAGTCTAGGTATTCTAGGCCTACTGAATGTCGTGATATGCTAGACCTACTGGAAGACAAGATATGCTAGGCCTAATAAAAGACGAAAGAGCTATCCTACTGAAAATCGAGGCTCGGCACAAAACCTGCCATTTTCTTGACATCTATGAGTCTGACTGGCCTATCCACAGCCTGCAAGCACCGTAGGCCTATGCTGTTTGCATGCTTCTCTTAAACCTTAGGCCTCAGCAGGCATAAGCTATTTTTCTTTAACCGTAGAGATTTTCATGGCCTATTTATTATAAAAATCCCCCCAATAACGCCGTTGCGTGACCAGCTAGGAGTTGGAATCTTTGAACATTATTTTGTATAGGAAGCGGTAAGAATCGAAAAGAAGCGAATAAACCGCTTCCATTATTCACAAAGCGTTCATAATTACTTTTAATGAAACGCGTCTGCCAAACCGCTCGCATATTTGCCTAGAATGTAAGTTACCCTTCCGTGTAGTCTTTGTAAATTCCTCTATTTACCTAGGATAAAAGACTCTAGTATATTTTGTATTCTATCTACGAAAATGTAAATGCAAAGGAAACTTTCATCTTTTTCAAATATTGATTGAAAAGCTGGAGGAAATCTGGACATGCAAGAATATAAAATATTAATATTTATTAAGAACGAGTAAATATATGCCATTTAGCTAAAAAGAAGTATTAAAAAATTTCTCTGTTGTGTCAGTGAAACGGAAAAATGTAATAAAATGTCCAACAGCTGCATTTATTGACACCCAGCGCGAAGTAACACCTACGCTACGCAAAATGCCAATTAACTCATCGATAGAAAGAGCATTGTTGTTGTGTTCTAATCACTGTTCAGTCGTTCTGATTGGCTCATAAAATGAGCCCAAGGAGCTACAATAACAGCGGGAATTTCGGACGCATGCGCGACATTTTTTGATGTTACGATATTTTTGAGCTTTGAGAGCCTTGTAGCAATTCGAGGTAGCTTTGATTCTTTCGTTTACACTACGTGTTATGAACTTTCGATTTATTTCCAAAAATATTTTGTCTGGCAGTTTTCTACTTTGTCATATCAAAGGTTTTGCAGTTAATAATTCCTGCTCACCAAGTTACTAAAAAACTAGAGTTGTATTTGTTGAAGGCATTTTTTTGCTAGAGATGTGTTTCAAATTAAAATGATATTATATTATAATATATTATACTCTGATTAAGGGCTAGGCCCGAAACGTCAGTAAATTATCTCTACTCAAGGTATTGTAATTTATTTCTCGTCTGTTTCCAAATTTATGCTCCTAGTAGTCTTTGCTTGACCCTATCTATGTGGCTACGACAATACAAAGTAACCCCATTACATTTATTTATCGTAATGGGGTTACTTTAGCCTTTGTTTCATTGCATGAGTTTGCAGCTGAGGGCATGACTATTTAAATAAATGATTATAGAAATGGCAATGCAATGGTTACCAAAAAATGGAAGATCCTAGGATTGGAAAAGTAATATATTTACTCGATATTTACTTCCTTATTAGCTAATTTTATATATATTATATTAATTGTATATATATTTATTTTTTATATTTTTTCATTAATGACATACACATATTTTCATGAATGACATACACATATTTTCATGAATATTATTTTTATATATATTATACTAGCTATGTATTTTTATTCTTTTTATTGTTTTGTATAGACCATGATGATATTTATTGCAATGCAATTGAGTATATTGTTGATAAAATTAAAAAGGCAGGAACACCAAAACAAGCAGCAATAATTTGAAATTAATTTTTATTTCACCAATAATTCGTCCTGCCATGCAAGACTTCTTCAGAGATTATAGCAAAACAACAAATATTTTCCGTTACAGCATGGTATTTTACCTTATTCTACTATTAATAACGCCCTATTCTCTTACAGTCCGTTGGGGGTCAGGAAGTCCTAACTCTGGATACCAAGGTGTGTTAGAATCTAGAAAATCCATAACATCTTTACCGTCAATCCTCGAATTAGCCCCCTGGGGGCTTATTTTTTGATTACTTTGGAGGGGACTTATTCGAGGTTAGGGCTAAAACGAGGAGGGGCTTATAAGATTATTCATAAAATCGTCATCATTTATTATACATTTTGTCCATGTCAGGGTTGGGGGCTTATTCGAGGGGGGGGGGGACTTATTAATAATTTCTCGCTCTAGGGTGGGGCTAATTCGAGGGGAGGGCTTATTCGAGGGGGGAGGGCCAATTCGAGGATTTACGGTATTGTCT